>JAKCPI010012721.1:0-77792 GCA_023213315.1 Euborellia annulipes
GAACGAAAATTTTTTCATGTGTGTAGTACTTAATGAAAAGAAATTCTGTTAAAGCGAGAAGGGCGTAATTACTCAACCGTTCATTCCTTTAAAAAAATGTTAAAGATTTTGCCAGCATGTCGCTGTTGCTAGCAATAACATTAACAAAGCCGTGGTGGCTAAATCGGTAAGGTTCATTCTTTGTAAACAAGAAATCTCGAGTTCAAATCATGGGTTCGTGCAACTAATTTTTTTTTCTTTTTTGGATTTTTACTTTTTATGGCAAAATCTTTAACATTTTTTTAAGACGAACGGTTGAGTAGTGCGCCTTCTCGCTTTAACAGAATTTCTTTTCATTAAGTACTACACATAAAAAAATTTCCTTCAAATCGGTGTTATGAAGGTTATGCACTCCAATCTTGTCAGTACATAATAATAATAATATTAGTGATAATAAATTGCCGATTGAGGAATGTAAATCAAATTAGGCAACCGACCGCCATTAGAGTCTAGAGGGGCTCCGCATCCCCCTTAACTGGCTTTCCCTTGCCTCTATCTTGCATCAAATATTATGTATAAATATACATATTTTGTTCATTACTAAAAATGAATATTTTTGTTTCGTGGGTGTAGAAATGGCTGAGATTAACGATAAAATCAATGACGGGAGGTTGAGCTGTCTCTTCTTTTCAATCGCTTCTTCTCTAATCTCATCAGGCGTTTAGGTTACAAACAGATTTCCAATTCACGACGTTTCGGTCTAATTTTATTAGACTATCATCAGGTGTTAAAGTTATAACAGATTTTAATTTATTTTCTTAAAAATATTTTTTTTTTTTGTCTTTTTTTACTTTCATATATGTGAATATATTATGTATTTCACATATGACATGTGTGAGTTTTTTTTTAACCATACTTGTTATTTTTAGACAAAAAAATAAATTAAAATTAAAAATCTGTTGTGACCCCAACACCTGAATGTGGTCGAATAAAATTAGACCGAAACGTCGTGAGTTGGAAGTTGCATGAATTTTTTTTTTAATTATAAGAGAATTTCCCGGGGTGGTTTTACGCTATTATTAATTAACGTAGTACGGTAGTTATAAAGAAGAAAACTGTATTGGTTAAAAAAAAAAATCAGGCTAGTAATGTAATATTTATGTATTGTATTTCATAGGGGTGGTATGAGTTAGGGCCTGCTTTATTTTAATAGGCCTATTTCGTTGTATAATTTCATAAAACAAAGCAAGTGTTAAGAACAAATCTGGAGTCCACCATTACACCAATTTCTCATAGGTGTCTTGTATAATGTCATGTTGTGTGATGCGCTAGGGCCCACCTCGGGTTTATAGGCATTAGAGAGAATTTTTTTCAGCATTCAAAATTACTTTTTTTAATTTTTTTGTACACTAGTTATTGCTTTACTGTAAATCCGAGATCTAAAAAAACCAAAATTGCGGAAATTAAACCTCAAAATATAAAAAAAAAAATATATGTCGAAAGAACACATCACACAACTTTCCAATTAACATGTTTTTAGTCACGCCAGATTTTTAACTCTTTTCTTAAACCAAAATATAGATATTACATTAACATTTTAGTTGTTGTTGTTGTTGTTGTTGGGGGCATTCAATTCACTTCACTTTCGCCGTCGATTCCCATTCCGAAGGCCTCCTTTCGTTTTGTGAAATCGTTCGTTCGTTGGTTCGTTCTCTTAAAAAAAAAAAAAAAAAAGAACAAGCCAAAGCAAAAGTTGAGGACAACTAATTAATAATAATTTGCTTTGCTTTCTTCATTTGCACGCTTCTTACTGATTAAAAAAAAAAAGTAAGTGTAATGATAAGAAAATGTTAAAAAAAAAAAACGAATTGAATTTTCTTCTACTATTTGAGAGGTCAATCACCTATTGAGTTGTGTTCTTGCACTTTTACTAATACTCTTTTTTTTTCTTTGGGAAAATGCGCTAGAGTAGGTGGTATTCACGCATGGGCAAAGTAGGTGTACACTAAGAAAAGACCGCAAGTCGATCCAAGTGATTTTCAAAAAAATCTATGTAGATAAAGAGAGTTATTTATTCAGCCCACGTTTCGGACCATCTTCAGAGTTAATATTTCTATTTTATATATCGTTGTATAGATCCCAGAACCCCAGCACTGAAATCAAAAAAATATTAAGATTGCAACTTTTTTTTGCCCGCCTTTGGTGGGCTTCGCCCCCTGGACCCCCGCCAGCTGGCTCTTAAATTATGAAAAAAATAAATATCATTACTCTTACAATCCAGTGCCTGCTTGATGATTTGTTTGCATTCATAGAATATATAAATGCAAAGAATACATGAATATTTCTCTATACATTTCCTATGGGAGAAATCGTAACTTTAGAAATTAATAACTCAAAAAGGAATTTCGGGACTTGAGTATTTTTCCGGGACTCTCCATAACGTCCTCTATAAGACTGCAAAATTTGGTTTCAAAATTCCAACGGGAAGTTGGTCAAACAGAGCCGTGACAGACGGATACTCCGCTATTATATATATAAAGATAATTATATTTAATGACTACTGTATGTAATATGAGTAACTTGTTCAATTTTGGGCGTCTTACATTCAATAAATGCGTTTTGCGACAGAAACGTCGACAATTAACAATTAAATAAAACTTTTTTTTTTATTTAATTCCTTGACTCACTCCAACGTCTCCTTATTTTGTAATATAATTAAGAAAGGGCGAAAGTCCACCGCAGGCAGCGCAGCTATTTAAATAACCGATCTTGGTTGCTGTTGGTCAACGATTGTTGCTCTCTGACTAGAACAAATTTTACATACCAACACTCAAATATGTTTAAATTGGGACTTATCTGCCGCCGTGACGTCATGTCGGCGACAGTGACGTCATCCGAATTGCTAATTGATCGTTTGAGATCCACCAAGGTTGAATGTTTTTGTTGTCTCTTGTTTTATATGTGATGATGGACCAACGGCGAATCATCATCTCTAGGAGGCTTTTTGTTCTTCTTGTAACTTTTAACGAAACCAATCTCGAATAAAAAAAAAAAAAAAAAAAAAAACAAACAAAAAAATCTTGATCCTTTTTTTTTTACCTTTTCTTCTTTTAAAATAAAATAATTTTTTCTAACAAAAATATTTTACCTGAAGGAAATGATAATCACGTGATTTTTTTTTTTTTATTAAAAAATTATTTTAGTATAAATTTAAATAAATGTTTAGGATAGGGTTGTTTGGATAAGGGGGAACGGGCGGGAAGGTGTTTTTCTCGATAAGATGCCGTAGTGTGTCATAAAAAGTATGCCCAAAAAATCAAATAATTCAAAAATTTGCCAAGAGATGTCAGAATGGTAGCTAATAATATTTAATGCATTTGGTTAATTTTTTAACCATAAATACTTGATAAATGTTATTATATATTATGTATCTTTTATAAAAGCATAAAAATATATAAATATAGGCTGATACTATATCGGCTGTTTGACTAGCCTGCCATCTATTGCAAGAATGCTGAACTAATTTGACAGTTGAATTTTAAATAAATTATCTAATCTTATTTTAAATTTTCTTAATTAATATGTGATTAATAAAAACAATAAATTCATTTTTAAATTTAACGAAATTACAGATTATTGGGACAGATTGTTTTTTTGTATTTGCTTGATAACAAAAAAATTAATTACGATAATTTTTTAAAAGTCTTTAAAAATATTATAGCTCGATGTCCCGATAATCTCTTATGAATTTAATTCATTTAAAAAAAAAAACCGCATTGAAAAATTCCTTATAATAGTTTAGTTTTTTTTTTTTAAGTACGTTTAGTCGTCGCTCCTGAACCCCCTTAAAACCAGGGTGGTTAAAACCACCGCACAGTGGATCCAAATCCCGAAAACGTGGCCAAAAGTCCAAAAATAAAGATTATATTCGAGGACTTTTAAGCCCCTAAATAGTTTTATTAATATATTTACGGTTAGGAACGGCCGTTTTTGAGAGTCATATGCACTTATCTGGCTCTCAAAATCTATTTGAATCTGAGCGTTTTTGACAACAATCGGGAGCTCTCTCCGAACGCAAATAAGCATCCTTTTCTATCGCTCTCCATTTCATTGTGCTTTTGGTTATTTCAATTTCGTCAAATGCAATCAACGACTGAAAATAAGTAAATTTCAACAATGTAAAAAAAATGCAATAAATTTTGATAGTTAAATAATAGGAGCATTTCAAATAACGTCTTATTTTTTTTCCATTTCAGATGTCGCAAAAATTCAAAAGTCAAAAAGTGAAAAGTCCCACGACATCCCACTCTCAAACAACTTTCCCTGTCTTTTTGGATCCTTCTTCATTAATAATATTAAAAAATTAGCTGCACAGACTTGCACATTTTTTTTTATTCAATTTTTTTTGGAATTTGAATATTCATCTGATGAAGCATATTAATGTTATTTAAACTAATGTTTAAATGTTAATCCGTATTAAAAATATTGAATAAAATATTGTAATTAAATTATTTTGACATAAATAAATGTGCCTGGACCCCCACAAATGTGTCCTATTAAACAATATGTATCATTTAGGGTCAATATGGCCTAAGATGCAGAAAAAGACTAATAAAAAAAAGAAAAATTATTTTGTTATTAATTAATTTAAAATACGAAATCAGCAACCTCGAGAACCCGACAATGCCAATTTTGATTGAAATCGAATTATTTTTTTTTAGTTCCCCATATTGGTTCCGCCATATTTTTTTTCTGAAAAAATAATATCAAATTCTAAATCAGCGACCTCAAAAACCCTTGTGTACTGAATTTCAGAGAGATTAAATAACGTTTTCGACTTTTGACCACGTTTCCGGGATTTGGAACCACTGTGCACCGGCTTTAACCGTCCTGGTTTTAATCCACTTTTAACCAGTGGTTTTTATTAAGTGATCATTTAATTTTAATTCTACACTCTGCAAAGGTTTTTTTTTTTTTAAATCAAATTCCGGAATATTAATAAAAACATTTAATTTCAAGGGTTTTAATATATGTACTATTGAAAACTAAATATATCCAGACACAAAAAAATCCGGCGTGACTGGCCGCACAACACACACCACACTTTTATATTCGCTAATTGAAAGTTTTATTCTGTGCTTATCACACCATATTTTCAGGAAATATATAACTTTTTTGAATATAACAAATAAGAACCCTTGAAATGTAATTAATAATCAAGCAGCTTATTGTTACCCACTTTTTTGGACTCAGTGGGCCTCAAAACATGTATTGTTATATATTTCCATCAAATTTGTGACATCACCGCAAAACTTTCTCTCTTTCTATACAAAATTTTGTTTCATACAGAAAATATAATAATTTACTTTAGCTAAATAAAAAAAAAAAAAAAAAAAAATGTTTTATAAATATCCTAAAATAATCTTAAATTTTTGAAATGTTTGAAAAAAATTTTCTTGAACCCCCCCCCCCCATCAAAAATTTCTGGCTATGCCTATGCATATGTTTATATCAATATTAATAGCATAAAATTGAAAAAATAAAAAAAAAAAATTGTGGTTAAAACTAATTTTGGCCGGTTTCAAGGTGCGCCGTCTCGAAAAGCCGTTAGAAGAAGATTCAGTACCGAGTTACTCTAGGCGGCAAGAGATGGCGTTAGTTTTTCCCATAGGAATACAAGGGATTTATTCCATTTCATTTTAAAGTTTCCAGCTAATCAATTAAAGGCAAAAAATTAATTATTCTTTAACACAATGATTACTAATTTAAAAGGAACAGGTAGATGAAGGCAGCCAGCAAAGAACAAAAACTTTATTTAAATATCGTCGACGTTTCGGGAACTCGTCGCTCCCATCTTCAGGACCTACGGTCATCGAACAATTTATTTGGTGTTAGCTAGGTAAAATTACAACTAATCTTTACAAGTATTTTTTAAAAAACAAAACATGACAAAAAACTTACGATAAATTGTTAATGTTGTTTAGATTGATACATATAGGTCATACAAAATTGCAAACACAAATCTGCATATACCATTAAATGTATGTTTAATTGTCTATGAGAATCGTAGTAGGTGCCTGGGCTTAATTTATTGTTGAATGGGCCCGAAACATCAGCACTGACCAAGAGTAAAAGACTGAATTTTTTACAAATGCACAGTATTAATAAATATTTCAATAGTAATAATATTAAAAAAGCACTCATACTTAAATAAATTCCATTTTCTAGTAGTAGGGATTTAAAACATATACAAATAGACAAATTTTTTTTTTTTTTATAAAAAAAAATAATAACAAAACAAAAATTAAGAATCAAAAGGTCAAACACTCAATCCCGCCCTTAGCCTGAAATTTGTCTATGTATTAATTTAGTCAATTTTTCAATGTTCATTATTCACAAATCAATAAGGCTTATTAAAAATTCGTACAGTGCACTTAGGCGATCGAGATCGGTTTTGTAGTTACAAGCTTGCTTTTTATATTTTTGTATCGCAATCATCTCTACAAATTCTCAACGTCGACGATATTTAAATAAAGTTTTTGTTCTTTGCTGGCTGCCTTCATCTACCTGTTCCTTTTAATTATCACTCAGCCATTAATTTCTTTTTTACTAATTTAATTATCTATAAGATATAGAGCGGATTTTTTAAAAATATATTTTATTTAATGCGATTAACCTAAAAAAAAAAAATTTATTTTTTCGAAAATCAAAAAAAAGGCTTCTATAAGTTGTAGATATTTTAAGTAGCTTTAATTTAAAAAAAAATTGAGATCGATAGCTTCAAAATTGTGGCCGTTGCAATCTCCCAAAATTAGCACCCCGAGGCGCGCACCTTAACCACTTTTGACCAGTGTCCTGGTCAAAATTTAAAAAAGTGTTTTTTTTTAAACAACTCTGGTTTAGGATGAATTTATTTTGAGAAAAAAAAATTAGAGCTCCTTGTATTGTCACCATTTAGGAAGAGACTAATAATGAAATAGATAAGAGAGAGATTTCTATCTTAAATTTTTTTTTTTTATAAATGTTAAATGATGATGTTAAATTAAGAGATGATTTTCCGCCATACTAATTTCATTTCCTTCTCCTTTAAATAATTAGTAAATTAAATATTAATTTTAATGCTCGCAGTAGCGTATAATTTGTGAATTATCCTGTGTGATAAATATGATCTTAAACAAACACATAGACAAGGGACACGATGACAAATAGAAAAAAAGATAACACACTTGGTTTTGATAAATGTCACTGACTTCATGGAAATGAATAAAAATGGCGGGAAAACTTTGTATCTAACTTCACAGAAATGCCAACAGATGGCGCTGACGTCGCTGTATATATAAAAAGGCAAGCAACGGACATGACAGTTGGTTATTGAGTCGGAACAAGTGCACACAGTACTTGATAACGGCTGCAAAATAAGCAGTTGAAACGTTGTACAGATATTTATATATTTTTAATAAATATTTAATACAAAAATGTGGTCTATAATTAAAAATTCTCCTAATAAGAAAAAGATAAGGCGAAAATTTCCTAACAAAAATTTTTTTAGCTATAATTTAAATCCCTTTTACGTTCCGTTTGGCCAACGTTGTAACCAACGTAATTTCAAAATAAAATTTTGTACTCTCGTAGAGGATGTTATGTAGAGTCCAGGAAAAATACTCGGGACTCCATATCACAGACAAGATTGGACAGCTCCAGGTTAAAAATTATTTATATGTTTAGGGCCATCTATACGCTTGTCATGGAACTAAAAGTTGCTCCCAGAGAGATTTGAACTCACAATGTGCAATTCACATGTTTTGATACTGGCTACTTAACTCGCTCGTATATTTTGCTTTATGATATTTCAAAGCTTTTTTTAGCTACTACTTTAGGCAGGGGCGTATATAAGGGGGGCCGAGGGGGCCAGCCCCCCCCCCGCCCCCGAAACTTTCTAAATGCATACACATATATACAGACAATAGAGGGTCCGAAATGTTTGCTCGGCCCTGTAGAACGAAAATTAAGGTTCCGCAAAAGAGGGAATGGTTCTTTGGGCGGCAAAATTTTAGCGTCCCTAAAAAAAAAAATTTTTTCAGGGACGGAAAAATTTTTTCTCAGGGAGTAAAAATTTTGGTTCCACAAAAAAGAGGGAATGTTCCGCGGGCGGTAAAATTTGAAAAAAATTTCCCACAGGGCGGAAAATTTTGATTCCGCGAAAACAAAAAAATTTTGCAGAAGAATTTTTGAGTTCAAGCCCCCCACCAAAAAATTTTCTGACTTTAGGCACGTAGTACTATTAATTTTTTTTTTTAACAAAAGGTCATTTATAAATTGTAAAAAATTTATTAGTTTAAAAAAGTTAATTCATTTATATCCAGATTTTTAAGCCATTTAATGTATTTGTTATTAAACTCATGAAAAAATATCATTTTATTGGCGAATGGAACGAACTCTACAGGATAAATTTTGAACTAGCCTAGTATTGCCATCTAGCGACTTGTCTTATAACTAAAAGAAACTTATAAACATTCTTCCCATAGAGCTGTCCCCTCCATGCTCCAAATCCCCAAATGGGGAAAATAAAAATTATCCCATTGAATTTATATGTTTCACTTATGAAAAATCAAATTCAAATCCCTCGAATGAAAAATAATTATATAATCCAATTTTACTTTGATCCTTCAAAATATAATAAAATGGCGCGTAATTTTTCTCCCTGTGCATTGGAACGTGAAGCGAGACTTGTATCTGCTCCAAGGGCTCAGTCTACTAGTCGTGTCGTCTAATTCGCCAAAAAAACTTTATAAATTCTTGTTTGTGACGTCAGTTTAGTATCTAATTTTTGGTTAAAATTAAGAGATAAGAACAAAACAAAAATTTAGTTTAAAATTATTGCAATAGGCAGCCTTGAATAAATATTTGAAAGAATGAGGATTGAGTTTGGAGAGAAACAAAAACTCTTTTGACATTGAGACTGCCTGCCACACATACATAAATAAATATAGCAATAAAATTCCAAATTCTTTGGGTAGCACATTAAATTCACAAGATATTTAAGCCCTCTGGATCCAGATGGCTTAAATAAAAATGCCTGGACCCTAATATATATAAAAATTCATAAATAACGGTTATCGTCAAAGTCTTATATGGCCTCAGCTGCCGAAAAGACAGTGTGAATGTGTGTGTGAGTGTGAGTGTGAATGAGAAAAAGTGTGAATGTTTTTTTAAAAAAAAAAAAAAAAAAAAAATTCACAAGAAAAAAAAAATAAAACAAAACTGTAATTTCATTCAAAAAATCTGGTCGTGGCTAATCGCACTCTATACCAATTCAATTTACTCGAAAGTTTAATTCTGTGATCAGATTTTTTATAGCCAAGGGGAGGATTTTCTCCAAAATGATCAATTTTTCCTAAAATGAAATTTTAAAGTTATTACTTTCTCTTACCTCTATATATATGTTAATATATATAGAGAGAAAGTATTGGATTCATGTCAAAAATTCGATGTCGAGATTTTGATGGATCTTCACGTTTTGAGGTCCCCTGAATCCAAAAAAGTGGTTTTCGCGACATGGTCTGTCTGTGTGTCTGTCTGTTTTTTTTAATTGTGTCCCTTTAGCTCTCGCCATCGGACTCAAAGAGGTTACATACATAAAAAAAGATACATACATAAAAACCGCATCCAAAATGCATTGTTTTTTTTTTTACGGGATAGCCTGAGGCCATTTCCCACTAGTTTTTGTACATAAATTAATACAAAGAACATTTTACAGATAACATATGAGAAAATACAGAATATAAAAATACATGCATATGAAGTTAGAGAGAATACAAACAACATAGTAGAAAATAGAAGTTATAAAATTATCTGTAAATAACATATGAATATATACTAAGTAAAAACTATATGCTAAAGAGTACAGATATATGAATATGTATATACCTATCGGACCATCAGGGGGGTCTAGGGGGGGGATAAATATTTTAAAGTGTATATACGTATGAATATAAAGAGGTTACAATGAAAATACGTATAAATAGTGAATCCAAAATACATTGTAAAAATAACTAAACATAAGACAATAAGGTATACAAAATAAAGTCAATAATATCAAAACCAAATAAAATATACTGTGTGTCTTTTAGAGATTGATTTTTTGGGTATTACAAAACTCTAGTACAGCATTGATAATACTCTCGTCTGTCTGTGTTCAATTTTAGTATGAAGAAATTGAGCTACGAGGTTGAAATTTTATATTTAAGTTACTCACCCCCCTAGGGCGTAAAAATAAGCTTTTAATCAAAATTGGCCAAATAGTACCAATACTTTACTGATGTACTTTTTTTTTCGATTTTCTCAAAATTTGCTCCAACGATTTTGATTAAAATTCAAAAATCAATTATTTTTTTAGATTCTCTTTAAAATATATATTCTCATTTTGCCATTGAAATCTTCTTAAGACCACTTTACTCTTGTACAGTGAGCGCCACAATTAAGTCCCCACCTGATAGCTAGATCCTTAAGTTTATGGTAATGTATATGTTGAATAGTGAAATAATTTTAAATTTAAAAATGTAAAATAAAATCATTTGTACCAGATTTTACGTTTTACCTTTTCAGTCATTAATATTATTTCCCTATCCACCATATACAATACAGGGGCGGATTAAAGGGGGTGGGCGGTGGGGGCGATCGCTCCCCCCCCCCCCCCCCCCCCGAGAAGAAATTCAAAACAGTTATAAAAACTAGTAATCTAAATTTCCGCTCTTTAATTTCAATTGAATTTGTTACCAATCAATTTAAATAAATAGGAAAGGGGTCATAGATGCCGACAAAGTCCTTAAATAAAAAAAATAACCCCCTCCCCCGACAAAATTGCATTAATCCGCCACTGATACAATACCATATACTTAAGGCTCTAGCTTTATTAGGAAATATAGGAGAAATGGTTGCCATGGTAACAAAATATAAATATTTTCCCGTGCTTAGAAATTTTGTCTTGAATTCAAATGTACTGTACTGTCGGGAACTAAATATATCTCGACACAAAAAAAAATCTGGTGCGACCAATCACACTAGATTTTAAAAAATATTTTTCAATAAAATTTCTTAAATTGATTTCTTTTTTTAATTTTTATTTTTAGTAAGGAAGAAAGAAAAGAGCGATTTAGTTTATTAATCTCTTCAAGTCGACGTTTCGGTCAGATATATGACCATCATCAGGACTGAAGCGTGTCAAAACAAAATATCAAATGGCACAATTGAGTTAATAATCTAATCTTGACTCGCAGAGCCTGTTGGTCCTTATAAAATATTTTACACAATTGTGCCATGAGAAATTTTGTTTTAACACGCTTTCAGCCCTGTTGATGGTCTCGTATATCTGACCGAAACGTCGGCTTGAAGCGGGTTAATAAACGAAATAAACTTAGCTCTTTTCTTTCTTCCTTACTACAAAATCTACTCAGCTATTCACCTCACTCTAAATTTTATTTTTTATTTTCCCTGAATTACGTCCGTCCCCCAGATCCAACCCTTTCTTGGATCACATTTTTTTTTTTAAATCTATATTCTCATTTTGCTTTCAAAATTATACACTTTATAGGAAAGACAGGAACCATAATAATAAAATATAAATATTTTTCTATGTTAATAAATTTTGCACTATACTGTACTACCAGGAACTAAATATGCATATATCAACTCAATAAAATAAATGCCAAGCTCAGAACACAATAACAGAAAGTTGTGTGCTGTGCGACCAGTCACACCATATTACCCCTCCCTTCCACGCGCCACCCCCTCCACTCCGCTTTGCCTTCGCGCCTCTTTGAGGAGAAAGCGAGCGAAGGCGTCCTTGCAGCGCCAGTAGGCTTCTGCCGCGCCATTTGTGCATAACCCTTTTGCGTTTTTTATTAAAAAAGTGTTTTTTTTTTTTTATTTTGTGACTATCAGTGATCATCAGTGTTTTAAATAGTGCTTTTCGATTATGGAAAATTATTTTTCGTCAACTTGGTATCACACTGCGGGGTCACCAAAGGATTATTTTGAATGGTAGGCTTTCGTTTGATTATTCTCTCTCACATTAATTCTCTCTTAGAATTGGGTATCATAAAATTTTGTACCATCTATATTTAATGAATATCCAATTTCTTATTTTTTATTATTATATACATGTCTTAAATCATTTTAATAATCAATTATTAATAGATTTTCTAAGAATCGCCATTATAGGCCTACTTGATTGTCAATTGCATAAAAGAATCAAAGCATACAACTAGCTTGTTCTTTATAGTTCGAATTCTCCCCGCTTGGTGTGCTCTCCTCTGGGATGATATTTTTTTTTTTTTTTATTACTCCACAATTCAAAATAAATCTTTTCTTAGAATTAATTTGTTTTGTTTAAATTTCATATTGTTTGTTTGTTTTTTTATTAGGCGTTTATAATATTAAATGGACCCTGTTATGCATTAGTGTGTGTCAAGCGCTAAAAAAAAAAAATTAAAAATTGAGTTAAACACTGGAATATTGTTTCAAATTCGATAATTAATATTATTTTTTATGAAATATGTCCCGAAAAAAATTTATATTTAATGTTACTTACACAAATGACAAAAAAAAATTATATATAATCCAATGAAAACAAAAAACTTTAATGTTAATTTTCTCAAAACTTGGTAGCTGGCGCTTGACACACTAATGCGTAACAGAGTCCAGATATGTGTAGCCAGGGCCGGATTGGGAAGTCACAGCGGACCGGGAAAATTCTAGCTCGACCAACCTATTATATAATATAATCGCGGAATTTTCGTCTGTCCGTCCGTCTGTCACGCTCTGTTTGACCAACATCCCGTTGGAATTTTGAAACGAAATTTTGCAGTCTTATAGAGAACTTTATGGCTGAGGTGGGTCCAGGGGGCGTAGCCCTCCATCCAGACGCGCAGCCCGCCCAAGGCGGGCGGCATGTCTTCTCTTGATTAAGAAAAAGTGAGGGTCCGCCGCAGGCGGTTTCGAGCCAACTGGCGGGAGGTTCAGGGGGGTGAGGTGCGAAAAACAAAACGAAAAATTAAATAATATATAAAAATTTAACTAAAACTATTCTTTGACTACAAGTCACTTACTATTAACTAAAATTTTTCTTTAAAGTTTTATCACTTTTTAGTTTCTAGTTAGTGACTTGCACGACTAACTGCATAAAAGGGAGAAGTGAGTTTTATTGGTGCAGGTCATGGGTCCCGTGGCCTGGTGCAATGGACAGCACGCCTATGCCCCGGAAAGGCTGGAGCTCCTGGGTTCGATTCCCAGAGGCCATGGGATGTTTTGCCTCGCCAATAAAAATACACTCAGTCTTGTTAGATATATATTTAGTTGCTCTTAGCACTTTAGTTCCAAACTTGACCACGCGATTAGATGGCGCTGAGCTACGAATACTTCCATATCAGTAAAGTGTACTTTAAACGATTTCCACGAAAAATTTCACTGATATACTTTTTAAAGAGCATCTAAAAAATAGTTCATTTATGAATTTTAAACAAAATCGTTGCAACGAATTTTGAGAAAATCGAGAAAAACTGAAAAAGTACATCAGTAAAGTACTAGTACTCTTTGAACCGATTTTGTTCAAAAGCTTATTTACACGCCTCCCACACTTGCTCTTATTTAATCATATGATTAAATGTGAAATACTAGCTTATCTTAGGGATAGCTGGTTGATTAGAAGTGAATCCAAGGCATTTTTGAAGTCAAAATCTCTCTTTAGAGTGAAATAATTAAGAGAATAAAGCAAAGGGTTGTAAGCAAGAAGGAAGACAAGCCTAGAGAAAAAAAAAAAGAAAGAAAGAGATTGAAGCGAATGCCCTAAGGCGACAGACACAACAGCCAAGAGCCTTCCACGAAAGCTAACCTCTTCCCCCTCCCTCCTCCCTCCCTCTTCCTTATCATTCAGGCATGCGATAACTGCTCAGAGCAGCAGACTCTTTCTCTCTTATGCTACGGCTAAAAATATTTCAATTAATAACCAAAATCATTGAGGTTTGTCTTGTCTTTCTTTAAACAAATCATCACAATGTAATTTTGAGCTGATAAATCGATTAAAGCATTCAGAAGCGTTGTAAATCTAAAATTTATTTAGACGTTTCGGTCATAATTTAAGAACTTATTCAATAATTAGTTATTGCTCGTTTGATTTAATTTAGGACGAAATTTTTTAAGTGAAGTGCCTTTTCTCAAGCCAGGTGATTTACCCAGTTATAAATAGAGCCCGGATTTTTATGCAGCAAAAACAAAAAAAAAAGTATGCCCAAATATCAAGTCATTCAAAAATTTGCCAAGAGATGTCAGAATGGTAGCTAATAATATTTAATGCATTTGGTTGATTTTCATTGATCTTTTAACAATAAATACTTTATAAATGTTATTATATATTATGTATCTTTTATTAAAGCATAAAAATATATAAATATACGCTATTAGGTGATCAGCTGTTAGACTAGCCTGCAAGAATGCTGAACTAATTTGACAGTTGAGATTTAAATAAATCATCTAGGCTTATTTTACAAATTTCTTAATTAATATGTGATTAATAATAATAATAAATTCATTTTTAAATTTAAAAAATTAAAGATTATTGGGACAGATTGTTTTTTTTGTATTTGCTTGATAACAAAAAAATTAATTACGATAATTTTTTAATAAGTCATTAAACAAATTATAGCTCGATGTCCCAATAATCTTCTTATGAATTTAATTCATTAAAAAACCGCATTGAAAAATTCCTTATAATAGTCTGTTTAGTTTTTTTTAAGTACGTTCAGACGTCGTCCTGAACCCCCTTTAAGTTATTTCGTGATATGTTTGTTTCTACCCGAGGTTGACCCGCAGAGGGTCCAACCAAGAAGGCGTGGGCGTAGCTGCAACCTTTCATTAAAACTCCTTATAATCTCTATGATCTATTAAATGTAAGTCTATTTTTTTGCAAAACGCTATTTTCCTTCTTTTTATAATTAATGGCTTTCATTTTATACATTTGTATATACACACCTATTATAGTTCTCTCTTGGCAATACGAAACCTATAATTTTTGCTTAGATATATCATTACAAAAAAAAAATGCTTTTTCCCTCTTAGCGCTGAAAACGTATTCTAATTTGTTTTTTTTTCTTCTTTTGTTACAGGTAAGATTCTCTGACTTGATTTCCCTGACATTTATTGGTTCGTAATAATCTACTTGAATGTTTATCTTTTTCCAAAATTTCAAACAGGTCTATTTTCTAAAAACAGACGTTAAAATTTAAAATCAACAAATGGGTGTTAAAAGGTAATGTAAAAACAATCAGCGTTAAAAAAGTGCTATTCTCTAAAACAAAGTTTTAACAGCGACGTTAATATGTTGCTTTTATTTCAAAGCTATAAAAATCATAACCTTACTTTTTAGGTTAAAAGACGCCATTTTTATTTTAAACACGACGTTAAAATATTAAAAGCCACCCCGTAGATTTGGCATTAATTTTTAACGCTATTTAGTAAATGTTAACGCTTTGGCCTTAAAGTGTTTGTTTAAGAATAGCTATTTGGGCCTCTCACTATGGCTCGGTTTTTTGAGGTTAATAAAAAATTCCACAGTCGGTTGAGAGCTTGGAATTATATCGATTATGGTACCTTAGGGTATCTTTAACCCAACTATTTATGGAGAGTAATATATTCAAAGTTTTAGACCATTCATTAAATTAAAAAATGCATACCTGTAAAAGTTTTCAATTGTCGAAAATCGAAAAAAAATTACCACCACTCAAACAACTGTCACTGAATTGCGCAGCTTCTTCAACCATGCAATGGGCGTTCCCTGAGAAGTTGTTTAATACTATCACAGCTACATTGCAGCATCTCCTTATACTGATTACAGTACTAGCCAGAATTTGGACCCCTAGCCGAAATTTGGACCTTCTCCCCTACAGGGCCTCAGACAGACTTGGCGGGACCCGGGGCTACTTAATAATACGCCCCCCCCCCCCGCACCCTAAAAGTTCTTTTTTTGTTTGTAAAACCAAAGGCTATTAAGCCTTCATGCCAACAATTTTTTACAGGCCTACATATTAATTATAAAACAATACTTTCTCTCTTATATATTTCATATATAGGATAAGAGAAAGTAATAGTTTTTAAATAAATAAATCCCCATCGTCTATTTTAATAATTGAAGGGAAAGGAGGCTACTAGTTAGACAGCTAAGCTTAATGGTTGCCTAGGCTCAAGGCGGAACTCGGGTGTATATTGAAATTTGTACTCATTAGGAATTTTTTTTTTTGAGAGAAATCAAAATAAATAATAAAATTGCCCTTATAAATGTATTAATGGAGTCCGGAAGCAAAACAGTTTGGAAACTTGATTAGGAAAAAAGAAATTTCACATTCAATAAGCCCTGTCGTCCACTGGAATCGTAAACGTTCGATAATGTGCTTGCGCTATAAGTGCGGCAATAAGCGAACACATGCTACAGATCCCAATGTGTGTGAATTAATTGAAGATTATTTTTAAAATTTTGAAAACTTAGCGAAAATAAATAAATTTCTACATTTTTATCTAGGTTTTATATGTAAACTTAATTATTTATCAAAATGATATGGATTTGTTTTAAATTCACTTAGAAATGTATAAGATATTTTATATCAAATGCAGCGCGAAGTCGCGTGCAGTGTACGACCCTTGTCGCTTGTAGCCGCTTGCGACTCGTGTTGTCGCTTATTGCCGCTTGTAGCGGTCGCGCGTTTACGGTTCCATTGGAAGACCAGCCTAAACATTATATGCCATCGTGTGTATATGTATATCTTTTATTTTGGCAATTTATTATAAAAACAGTTTCTTGAAGTATTGAAGGCCTGACTGACCTTTTTGTTTCATTTCAAGAACACATCCAGGAAGTTGAATATTGGCCATCTCATTCTCTTTATAATCATCTCTTCGAAAAAGTGGTTCTATATCATTTTTTATTTTATATAAATTAATATCTAAAACATCTATAGATAAATATATTCATTTAAATATATAGATCACAAATATAAATGTTTTCAATACCTTTTTTTAAATAACCATTATAATAATCTTCATAATCATATTCATTGTAATTATGCATTCCAAATTCGCACATATGAATAATTCGTTGAGACATTTTTTATTCAAATAATAAATAACAAAGGTAAATATAAATAAACATATAAAAGAATCTACTTTTTGAGGAAGTTTACTCGTCTTACACTTCAGGTGGATAAGGTGAGTTATGATTAAAAACAAAATGTTTTTTTGTATGTTGGGATTTTTATTGCGACTGTTTTTTCTGCAGATTATCACAGTTTCGGGGTCAAATTCCAGTTTCAGCCTGAAGATGGGGAATTTGACAGATTATCACAGTTTCGGGGTCAAATTCCAGTTTCAGCCTGAAGATGGGGAATTTGACCCCGAAACTGTGATAATCTGCAGAAAAAACAGTCACAATAAAAATCCCAACATACAAAAAAAACATTTTGTTTTTAATCATAACTCACCTTATCCACCTGAAGTGAAAGACGAGTAAACTTCCTCAAAAAGTAGATTCTTTTATATATATATATAAAAAACTCGTTCAATCCATTAATTCAATATAAATAAACATTTAACTTTGTTAAATTTTTTTTAAAAAATAATGCTAAAGCTTCGTTATATCTATATATCTAATTTTAATTAGATTTTTAGTTTTAAAGAAAAAAAGCAAAATCCAGGATTTTTTTGTTTCTTTTATTTAAATGTATAAGGGGGACCCCCCTTATGAATCAAAATTAACATAAAAATCCCCATAGGGAAAATCTGAAATACTACATCAGCAAAGGGGCTCGCTGGTGAGTGCACAGATCCAGGGGCGTATATAAGGGGGGGCCGAGGGGGGCCCGGGCCCCCCCCCCCCCCGAAATTTCCCAAACACATATACATATATAGGGTTATACAGACATCAGCGCAACAAATTTTTCCGCAGGATGGAAAACTTTGGTTCCGCAAAAGAAAAAGTGTTCCGCAAAAAATTTCGTGTTAAAAAAAATTTAGTTTCTTAAAAAAAAAATTTTCCGCAGAAAAATTTTTGAGTTCGGGCCCCCCCCGAAAAAAATTTCTATATACGCCCCTGCACAGATCATACAATCAAGATGGGACAGCTCCAGGTTAAAAATTGTTTATAAGTTTAGCGCCGTCTATAGGCGTGTCGACCTATTATTTTGCGCGGGAGACCCGTGGCTCAGAGAGAAGACATTAGCTTCTCGTGCCTAAGGTCCCGCGTTCGCGTCCCGTCCCAAGCAAGAAAAAATTTATTTAATTTGAATTGGCTACTAATCATTTGAACTTAATAGGGAAGGGGTCTAAATGGCCTTAGATGCCGAAAAAGACCTTAAATAAAAAAAAAAAAAAAAAAAAAACTGCTCACGAAAAATTTAATTTGTTTCAAATACTGGAGTGATAGTTGCACAGGAAAAATCTCGTCCAATCCGTATTGAATTTTTGATATTTATTCAATATTTTCTGTATATTAATCAAGGGCGGATCCAGAGGTGTTTCTCGGGGGAGAGGGGGTAATCTGGTGTGACTTGTCGCACAGCACGCAATTTTTTTCTTTATTTCGATAATTTAAAGGCGCATTCTGTACTTGTTTGCCAGAATATAAATACAAATCAAACTTTTAAGTATTAGTTTTTAAAATTTTCCATTAAAAATAAATTTATTTTCGAAAAAAAAGTTTGGTTTTTTTTCAAATCTCGAGGGGGGGTAATTACCGCCTTTACCCCCCTGTATCCGCCCTTGATATTAATATATATGTTCATCGGTATGATAAAATAAAAAAAAAAGATTAAAACAATTATTTGAAAATGAACAGTAAATGAAAAAAAGAGAAATTAGTGTTAAAAAAATTTATTGAAAATTGTAAAAAAATTACAATTAAATTTAATTATAAGAGCAACAAATTAAGAACTTACTTCTTTCTTTCCCATTTTTTAAACACTTAGGGCATATTAAAGGGCAATAATTGCGTGTGATTAATTGAGTAGGGCACGTTACAATTTTATTTAATTCAAATTTATAATGTTTTTTTTTATTTGTTATTAAACTCATGAAACAATGTTATTTTGTTGGCGAATGGAACGAACTCTACAGGATAAATTTTTAACTAGTCTAGTATTGCCATCTAGCCACATATCAGACAACTAAAAACTTATAAACATTCTTCCCATAGAGCTGTCCCCCCCCATGGTGTAGTGGGATGTCGGCTTCTACATAGGAGATCCGCGTACACTTCTGGGCTTGAGGGATTATTTCGTTAAATAAAAATATTTATTTAATGTAAACAAATCCTCTAGCAAGCACTGGATTGGAATAGTAGATCCCACCACAATAGCCCCCGGGCAACTCTACGAGGGCCCTCGGGGCTTGGTCTAGTTGGTAGCGTGCCTATCTTCTATACCGAACGTCGCGTCGTTTAATGGGGTTTGTGCGTGCCTCCGTGCACGATGCACCAGGGGTAAATAATCGAGGAATGTTTTTCTTTTGTAGGCTGTTGAGGTTTTTTATGCCGTAATTTAAGGCTTTTCCCTCAAATAAAAAAAAAAATAATAATAATATGTTTTTGTTTATGTAATTTGCTTCCTACACAAAATTTGTAAAATTCATCAAAATTTTTTATACAGTGTAGGGTATCAAATTAATGAAAAAAATATCCATTTATTTATTTTTAATTAAAATACTGTATATTGTCCATATATTAATATTAATCATTTCTGAATTCTTCACCGGATCCGCCATTTTTCTTCCTCACACCGGGACATGTATCTGGCTCATTTCCCCGATATTCCGCCTCAACCGGCACTGTAAAATTAATTAATATTATCTAATTATAAATAATTAACCTTTAAAATTATTTTTTATCTTTTTTTTATTTCTTCAATCAAGTCCAGTAATAATGATAAATTGATTCAAACTCACAACCTGAAAGACTAATCCCTGACCTTTGCAATTGGCTTGTCTCTATTGCAAGAGTCTTTTTACTTTCTCTTACCTATGTATATATGTAATATATATATAGAGAGAAAGTATTGGATTCATGTCAAAAATTCGATGTCGAGATTTTGATGGATCTTCACGTTTTGAGGTCCCCTGAATCCAAAAAGTGGTTTTCGCGACATGGTCTGTCTGTGGGTGGGTGGGTGGGTGGGTGGGTGTGTCTGTGTTCAATTTTAAGCATGAAGGAATTGAGCTACGAGGTTGAAATTCTATATTTAACTTAAACACCCCCGGGACCGGAAAAATAAGCTTTTAATCAAAATCGGCCAAAGATTACTAGTACTTTACTGATGTACTTTTTCAGTTTTTTTCGATTTTCTCAAAATTTGCTCCAACGATTTTTTTTAAAATTCAAAAATCAATTATTTTTTAGATGCTCTTTAAAATGAATATTCTCATTTTGCGATTGAAATCTTCTGAAGACCACTTTACTCTTGTATTTCATAGGGAAGATAGGAGAAATGGTTGCCATGGTAACAAAATATAAATATTTTCCCATACTTATAAATTTTACATCTGAATTCAAATGTTCCGTACTGTCGGGAACTAAATATATGTCGACACAAAAAATCTGGTGTGACAAGCACAGTACACAACTTTCGATTACCGAAGGTAAGAGAGAAAGTTGTGTGCTGTGCGCCAGTCACACCAGATTTTTTATTTTATCTATTTTTTAAACAAACAAAAAAAAAAAAAAAAACAATTATCATAATATCCATTAATCTTTCCATTGTATTACATAATGCTCTAAATAGTAATTACTATTATAACCTCTAATCATGTAGTTGCCGTACGTAACTTAAATTTTTTTTATTTTATTTCTTTTGCATAATTCACTTATATGATCAGGTTAAATTTTTAGGTAGCAGGTTTGCGGGAGAGAAATTTACGAATTCAAGTCTCAATGAATATAAATAAATATTGATCAAAACTTGTCTTTATACATAAAATAAAACAGAATTCATGATAAGAAAAGAAAAAAATTAGGATTTAATCATAAATATTTCTGAATTCAGATATTACAAAAAAAAAAACAATTTCAAATTAGTTAAAAACAAATTGGTGATAAATAGAGTCCAGATTATAATCAAAATGCTTATTGCTGAATTTTACGGTATAAGCAACCATTAGATCATGGGCGTACCCAGCGAGGGGCAGGGGGGACAGCTGCCCCCCCTAGAAGCAAAAAAAAAATGTTTATAAAGTGATGAAACGAAACAAAATTGGTGGATGGCGACGGGGAAGGATTTTTTTTTGTTAGAATTTGAGGGTTTTTAGGCCTTTAATTCGAAGGCTTTACCCCTCTATATAAAAAATAGCTATGTCACAATCTGGACGACCATGATCTGCCCCCCCTGGACGACCATGTTCTGACCATGCCCCCCCCCCCTAGATTTGATCCTGGGTACGCCCATGCATTAGATATTTAATTTCCACACGAATTACGAAAAACTAAGTGCATTGAGATTGCATTTTTTATGCTTTTTTTGAGTTTTTATGCTTTTTTCCCTTGAGGGCTTATTTGAACTTATTTTACAGATATTTATAATTTTTTTTTTTTTTTTTTTTATTAAAAAACAGATTTTTTTCCCATTCACACATGCATACACCAGGGACATATATAAGGGAGGGGAGCGAGAGGGTCCAGGCCCCCCCCAAATTTTTCAAATGCATATACATTAGGGGTATGACTTTTTTACAACCTCGTATCCCTGTATCATTACATGATGAACTTTTACTAAAGGTTGAATAAAATCTTACTTTCAAGGTGATTTGATAAAAAAACGTCACGCACAAAATGATTTGAAAATTTTATATATCAGATTTTTTGCCAATTTTTTGAAGTCACTCTAAATAGAGACAAAATTGTACACAAGCTTTAGACTCACTTATATAGGGTCATTAGAGACACAAGGAAGTCAAATATTCTAGATAAGGTCATTGTTGAGGATGAATCCCAGTGGGGGGTTGTCCTTGTTGAGGGAGGAGTCTTAGTAGATTTCTTCCATATCTTTGATTGCACCGCACGCTCACAACATTGGTTGTTTCGGGCAATGTTGATTGGAAATTCATCTATTTTCCAGTGGGTTTTCAAGAAATTTAACCCTGCTAATTCAGAGCTGCAGATAGTTCATCAAAATCTTCAACGCGGAACCATTGGCTGCTGATTTAATGATCAGCCCCTTAGTAAGAAATGGATGGACAAATTTTGCGCAATCTTTTGCGGATTTTAGGCATCATAATAAACTCAAGAAGGGCTAGAATGGCTCAAGAGGTCCAGCGTGCATTGCTGATATTTGGAATTTGTTGAAATTTCACGAAAGATTTCATTACTCTCAGCGAAGTGATGGAAGACACGAGTGAGGTGGTAGAGAAACTTCATGTCGTCTCTTCAGCCACCTGTTTCCTTAATTTTAGTTTTAATGTTGCTGGGGGCTCCTTTCTATTTATTATAATTGCTAATAAAATCCTGCACAAAGAAGTAGTGGATGTTTGATGATTTAGTCAAACCATGGAGCTCATCGCCCATAACAACACGTATAAAGAGATCCAGCACATGGAGCTGGCAACTAATAAACTTGGGTTTGGGGTACCTTTCTCTTCGAACATTTGCTGCAGCCGATCTTTTATTTAACATAATTAAAAAAATACTAAAATTTGCTTTTATAAATAGAATTTATATCATTTATCATTAAATCTTTATTAGAAAAATAAAATATATAGGGCCTAACTATGATTTTGGCTTACCCCTTCCCAGAGGGTCCCTTACCCCCCTCCTCCCACCGGAATTTTATAGAGTGTTCTGGAAGTTATAATTGACACCAAATTAAGTAAATTAAGCTAATTAAAACTCAACTACCCGCTTTTAACACCTCCCTTATATACGGGCTTATACAAGACTGCGACACAGTCAACCTAAAATTTCAAAGTGGTTTGTGCGTGACCTTTTTTAATAGTTTCATGGAATAAACGTGATTTTAGTCATTAATAGGCAAAAGTTCATTGAGTAGTGATACAGGAAATGTTAAACAAAAAAAAAGTCGAAAAGTCATACCCCTAATATACATACTAGGGGTATGACTTTTCGACTTTTTTTTTTAAAAAGGATTTCCTGTATCACGACTCAATGAACTTTTGCCTATTAATGACTATAATGACGTTTATTCCATGAAACTATTAAAAAAGGTCACGCACAAACCACTTTGAAATTTTAGGTTGAATAGTCGCAGTCTTGTATATAAGCTGGTATATAAGGGAGGTGTTCAAAGCGAGTAGTTGAGTTTTAATTAGCTTAATTTGCTTAATTTGGTGTCAATTATAACTTTCAGAACCCTCTAGAAAATCCTGGGGGAGGGGGGGTAAGGGAACCTCTGGGAAGGGGTAAGCCAAAATCATAGCTATATATTTTATTTTTCTAATAAAGATTTAATGATAAATTATATAAATTCTATTTATAAAAGCAAATTTTAGTATTTTTTTTATTATTCTAAATAAAAGCAGGCGTTGATCGGCTGCAGCAAATGTTCGAAGAGAAAGGTACCCCAAACCCAAGTTTATTAGTTGCCAGCTCCATGTGCTGGATCGCCTTTTACGTGTTGTCATGGTCATGGACGATGAGCTCCATGGTTTGACTAAATCACCAAACATCCACTACTTCTTTGTGCAGGATTTGATTAGCCATTATAATAAATTGAAAGGAGCCCTCAGCAACGTTAAAACTAAAATTAAGGAAACAGGCGGCTGAAGAGATGACATGAAGTTTCTTTACCACCTCACTCGTGACTTCTGTCACTTCGCTGAGAGGAATGAAATCCCCTTCGTGAAATTTCAACAAATTCGAAATATCAGCAATGCATGCTGAACCTCTCGTGCCATTCTAGCCCTTCTTTCGTTTATACTGATGCCTGAAATCCGCAAAAGGTTGCGCAAAATTCGTCCATTCATTTCTTACTAATGGGCTGATCATTAAATCAGTAGCCAATGCTTTCACGTTCAAGATTTTGATGAACTATCTGCAGCTCTGAATCAGCAGAGCTCAATTGCTTGAAAACCCACTGGAAAACAGATGAATTTCTAATCAACATTGCCCTAAACAACCAATGTTGTGAGCGTGCGGTGCAATCAAAGATATTGAAGAAATCTACTAAGACTCCTCCCTCAACAAGGACAACCCCCCACTGAGATACATCCTCAGCAATGACCTTATCTAGAATATTTGACTTCCTTGTGTCTCTAATGACCCTATATAAGTGAGTCTAAAGCTTGTGTTCAATTTTGTATCTATTTAGAGTGACTTCAAAAAATTGGCAAAAAATCTGATATATAAAATTTTCAAATCATTTTGTGCGTGACGTTTTTTTATCAAATCACCTTGAAAGTAAGATTTTATTCAACCTTTAGTAAAAGTTCATCATGTAATGATACAGGGATACGAGGTTGTAAAAAAGTCATACCCCTAATACATACTGTATATAGGGATATACAGACATTAGCGGATCTCGCTCCCCCCCCCCGCCCCCGAAATGTTTGATCGGCCCCGCAGTGCGAAAAAATATAGTCCTGTAAAAAAATTTTGTCCCGCAGGGTGAAAAACTTAGGTTCGGCAAAAGGGAAAATGTTCCGCGGGGCGACAAAATTTTCGTGTCTCTAAAAAAAAAAGGTAAAATGATAACAAAATTTTTTGCAGGGCGGGGCGAAAAAAATTTAGTTTCTGCCTCCCCCGCCCCCCCCCCGAAAAAAATTTTTTATATACGCCCCTGGCATACACACAGTCTTTTCGGCAACTTAGGCCATTTATGACTTTAAATGATACTCGTTATTTGTAAATATATTTATTGGGTTTCCAGGCATTCTTATTCAAGCCATTTGGTACCCAAATGGCTTAAATAAAACATTGGACTGCCTGGGACCCGAACCCTCGACCCTTGTTATACAAGGCAGGCTCGCTACCAACTACGCCAAGACCGAGGGCTATATAATTTTTAAAAATAATTCAAAACATTCAGCAAAAACGTTCATGTAAAGCAAATCCTTCGGCAACTGCGCAAATCGCGCCTTCCCTACTCTGGCTCGGGCCCCCTGGACCCCCCTACTCTGGCTCGGCCCCCGGGTCCTCTGGGCCCCCTACTTGGGACGGACTGCGGTTTACCAGAATAAATATACAAATAAAATTTTTAAGTCTTAATTTTTAAAAATTTTATATTAAAATTAATTACCGGTACATCCTTTGCCCCCCCCCTTTGTGTACGCCATAGGTATGAGTAGAAGTTGCTAGAAAATATTAAATTTTCAGTATCGCGTCAGAATAACTCGTATTAAGATTCCTATAAAAAATTTTCAAGTCATCAGGTTGCTTTGTTGGTCTAGCAGAAATTATGTAGAAAAGAGATAAAAATGCTTAAGGGGGCCAACTACTGCAGTCCTTTAACCCTACTTAAACGATAATATCCCGTATGGTGTATTCAAAATGAAATCTTATCTGATTTTAACAAACAGATTTCAAACGCGATTAAATTTATATAAATAATTTCCTTAGAAGGGGGGCGACAGTTCGATTGTGTTCATTTTATTATATTCTTAGTACCTCATGGGTATTATTATTAAATATAATAATTAATAGTTTTGCTCTTATGATTGATGCTATCTCCCCTCCATCCTTTTATTTATTTATTCGCCTTTATCAAAATTAAATAAATTGCCATTAGCGTTTTGTTTTACTGCAACAGCGATCGATTGATATATTTTTACTTCCTACACACAACAAGGCCAAGCAAATCTCAGTGAATAAATGCTTTTTTTTTTCTCTGTCTTAATCTCGCCCACACCACCTCGTCGCCGTCCTCGTTTCTCTGGTTCGAGTTCGCCTCCGAGAAACCATAATGGCACAAACCTTGGAATCTGATGTGGAAAATCTCTTTTCAAGGGGGCGGGGAGTTGCTAATAAAACCGCCGTTCATTGGGTGCTAATGATTTCTGTCATTTCAACACCAAAATTTTTCTCATGGTGCCATATTAAGGTTAGCCCGGGAACTCTTCTTCGAGTGTTCCCAAATTGACCTTTAATCAGCAGGTTTCTTATTAATTGTAATTTTATTAAAAACAAAGAATAAATAGAATATATCCCCCTCCCCGCGTGGACGAGAAGCGTAGAGATGCTGACAACCGTCAATAGTCTTATCTTTCTTCTCTCTATATATACTCGTATAACAGCGGAGTGTCCGTCTGTCACGCTCTGTTCGACCAACTTTCCGGTAATTTTGAAACGGAATTTTCAAGTCTTATAAAGAACCTTATGAAGAAAAAACTCCGGGTGCTCAAATTCTCAAAAGTGGAAGCGCAAAAAATTCCAGAAAATGAAATTGTGCATTGGTATACGTCATGAATTTTGTCTTATGAAAATTAAAACCAATTAATTTAAATAATTAATTTTACACTTTCTCTTACCTATGTATATATGTAATATATATATATAGAGAAAGTATTAGTTCATGTCAAAAAAATTCGATGTCGAGATTTTGATGGATCTTCACGTTTGAATCCCCTGAATCAAAAAAATCTGGTGTGACTGGCGCACAGCACACAACTTTCTCTTACCTTCGGTAATCGAAAGTTGTGCACTGTGCTTGTCACACCAGATTTTTGTGTCGACATGTATTTAGTTCCCGGCAGTAGGGAATATTTGAATTCCAGATGTAAAATTTATAAGTATGGGAAAATATTTTTATATTTTGTTACCATGGCAACCATTTCTCCTATCTTTCTATGAAGCACAAGAGTAAAGTGTGCTTCAGAAACAATTTTGTGGGCAAAACGAGAATATACACTTTTAATCAAAATTGGCCAAAGAATACTAGTACTTTACTGATGTACTTTTTCAGTTTTTTTCGATTTTCTCAAAATTCGCTCAAACGATTTTGATTAAAATTCAAAAATCAATTATTTTATAGATGCTCTTTCAAATGTATATTCTCGTTTTGCCCTCAAAATTGTTTGAAGCACACTTTACTCTTATGCTTCATGGGAAAGATAGGAGAAATGGTTGCCATGGTAACAAAATATAAATATTTTCCCATTTTTACTTTCTCTTACCTATGTATATATGTAATATATATATAGAGAGAAAGTATTGGTTTCATGTCAAAAATTCGATGTTGAGATTTTGATGGATCTTCACGTTTTGAGGTCCCCTGAATCCAAAAAAGTGGTTTTCGCGACATGGTCTGTCTGTGTGTGTGTGTGTGTGTGGGTGTGTGTGTGTGTCTGTGTTCAATTTTAAGCATGAAGGAATTGAGCTAGGAGGTTGAAATTTTATATTTAAGTTAAACACCCCCGGGACCGGAAAAATAAGCTTTTAATCAAAATCGGCCAAAGAGTACTAGTACTTTACTGATGTACTTTTTCAGTTTTTTTCGATTTTCTCAAAATTTGCTCCAACGATTTTTTTTTAAATTCAAAAATCAATTAATTTTTAGATTCTCTTTAAAATGTATATTCTCATTTTGCAATTGAAATCTTCTGAAGACCACTTACTCTTGTATTTCATAGGGAAGATAGGAGAAATGGTTGCCATGGTAACAAAATATAAATATTTTCCCATACTTATAAATTTTACATCTGAATTCATATGTTACGTACTGTCGGGAACTAAATATATGTCGACACAAAAAATCTGGTGTGACAAGCACAGAACACAACTTTCGATTACCGAAGCACAGAAAGTTGTGTGCTGTGCGCCAGTCACACCAGATTTTTATAATTTTGACATCTTAAAATTTCTAATATATTGGCGGAAACTAAATATATTTCGACACGAAAAATCTGGTGTGACAAGCACAGAACACAACTTTCGATTACCGAAGCTAAGAGAAAGTTGTGTGCTGTGCGCCAGTCACACCAGATTTTTATAATTTTGACATCTTAAATTTCTAATATATTGGCGGAAACTAAATATATTTCGACACGAAAAATCTGGTGTGACAAGCACAGAACACAACTTTCGATTACCGAAGGTAAGAGAAAGTTGTGTGCTGTGCGCCAGTCACACCAGATTTTTATAATTATCGTTCTCATTTCAAGGATAATTCCGGGGTGACCGAGCCGGAGCTCGGTCTTTTTTTTTATATTGATAAAATTGTAAAAAACTAAAAAAAGTACATCAGCAAAATACGAATACTCGAGGGGCGCGAATTTGATTTGTATAGAAGAAATAGGAAAATATTTAAAATTTGAAAGAAATGTAACGAGACAACTTGCTCCTTAATGGAAATTAATTAAAATTTAATATTCGTGGATATATTCTAAATCTGTGGGTCCAGGGTAAAGAGAGGGAGGGTTTGATTAGGAAGCAAGCCCACTTGGCTTTGAACATTATAAAACCTTTAAAACGAAAATTGGAAAAAAACTAAAAAAAAAAGTACACCAGTAAGGTACTATTACTCGAGAGGCCAAATTTTATTTGTATAGAAGAAATAAGAAAATATTTAAAAATTGAAAGAAATCTTTAAAGGGAATTTGAAGAAAATTAAAAAAAAACTAAAAAAGTACACCAGTAAAGTACTAGTACCCGAATTTTCCCAAACATGAGACCTAACACAATTTCATTTTGGGACCCCAAATAGTATATATTTAAAATTTGAAAAAAAAAAATCGTTAGAGCCGTTTTTGAGAACTGATATGCATATATATAAACAAACAAGCAAGCAAACAAACAAACGTACATTGCTCGTTTAATATAATAAGAATAATAAGATATATAGATGTGAAAAATTTCGGGAGGAGGGGCCCCCTTATTATTCGGAGAGGGCCCGAACTCATTTTTAAATACCTCTATAATACAAAATACTTTTTCTCTCTATATATTTCATATATAGGGTAATAGAAAGTAAAATATAATAATTTTGTCTAGCTTAAAAAAAAAAAATTAAATTAAACGCAAAAAATTCGAGAAAATTCAGAATTTTTCAATTGAAAAGAATTGATTTTTGTCTTGCTTTACAAAAAATTAAAGCCGCTTAAAATTGATTAAATCTCGCAAATGGAAAATAATAAAAATTATTATATAAATAAATTTTTTATTTTTTTTCTTAAAGAGATCTGAGATGGGACTCTGGTCAAGAGAAACAGATAGATGAACACCCTCGTATTTTAGGCCCATATACATAAAATTAAGAGTTGATTGAAAAATTGCGGCACTTAATTATGAAAGGGCGGGCCCTAGCCACCCCGAGGGGGGGGCTAATCATATATTTCATTAGACGCCTTATACTGCCCTATTAGTTGGGGGGGGAGAAATAATCCTAAACCCCCCCCCATCAAAAATTTCTGGCTACGCCTATGTGCCCATCCATATATAGAGATTTGTTACCGCGTTTTCGGTAAAAAAATTATTACCAGTTTACCGTCCAGCCCTACACAAAAATATTTTTGAGCTCAAAGGTTTTATTAAAACAATGCTTATATATTATTATATTTATTTATTTTTTTTTTTACTTTTATTTATACGTCGCATTTTCTCAGGGGCGTATTTAAGGGGGGCCGAGGGGGCCCGGGCCCCCCCCGAAATTTCCCAAACACATATACATATATAGGGATATACAGACATCAGAGCAACAAATTTTTCCGCAGGATGGACAACTTTGGTTCCGCAATAGAAAAAATGTTCCGCAAAAAATTTCGTGTGACAAAAAATATAGTTTCTTAAAAAAAAAATTTTCCGCAGAAAAATTTTTGAGTTCGGGCCCCCCGAAAAAAATTTCTATATACGCCCCTGCATTTTCTCAAACAAAAATATAGAAATTGACACCATATGCCCATCCATATATATCGCCTGGTGGCGAAAGACAGAAAATTCAATTTTTTGAGCCTTACGAAACATTGTTACGCTTTTTCTCGAGTTGTTCATTTTCGGACTTTCGCCACTCAGCATTCTCAGCAGGCGATATATAGATTTGAAAAATTTCGGGGGGGGGGAGTGGCCTTTTCCCCTTATATACGCCCCAGTCTAATATCGAATATAGGCAGGGTCATATACAGGGAAGGGCCGGTGGAAATAAATCCCTGGGTTAAACTTCATTCATAAAATTATTTTCCCTAGATTGCTAGACCTCTAAGATAGAGATTCTTAAACAATTTCTCTTTTGCAGGTTGGTGTTTCTCCAGTGCGGTTGTGTTCAGTGTTCAGTGTTAAGTGTTCAGTGTTCAACTAGTGCAATCAACTGGATCAGCTCTACGAGTGCAAGGGGGCTTCGATGGTCAGCTCTACGAGTGGCAGGCAAGGAGCTTCGAGCGACCGTCAACCCCTCAGGAGGTGAATATTTTATACTCTAAACCAGTGGTTCCCAACCTGGGGGCGATCGCCCCCAAGTGGGCGATTTGGGATATCAGGGGGGCGATGAGTATTCAAAGGGGGAAAAATTATTAGAGTTAACTAAAATTTAAAAGCATAAATCAAAGAGAAAAACCTCCTATTTACAGGATGGTCAGGAAAGAAAAGGACAAAATATTGTCATAAAAATAAAATAGTCTGAAGATAATTCCAATCTAGAATTGATTAATAATTTTTGTCATTTTTGTTTTCATTAAATAAAGATTGACCGAAAAAAGAAGCATTTTTGTTATTTTTTTCATAAAAATAAAATTATTATTAGATTTTTAAAAGGTTACGCCAGGAAAGAAATCAGACAAAAATTTAAACAATCTTTATCTAATTTGATAAAATGGTGGATGCAGTCCAAATGGCTCTCATGGTGGCCGAAACATGATAGCGCACCTGTAAACCAAAAATAAATATTATTGAAAAACTTAGTGTTTTTTAATAATTATAACAGAAAAAACGACATACTACCTATCAAATTCCGTCCAAGAAAGAAACCACAAGTTGCTTATATTTAATTATATTTAATCTTTATCTAATTGTTAATTTCGATTGCCGACGTTTCGGACGCAAATCGCATCCTTTCTCAGGACAACAGGTAGTATCATATCTGTATTTTACTAATTACCTATTGTCCTGAGGAAGGATGCGATTTGCGTCCGAAACGTCGGCAATCGAAATTAAAAATTAGATAAAGATTGATTAAATTTTTGTCTGATTTCTTTCCTGGCTTGCGTCCTTTTCATATTTGAAAATTTCAACTTTTCAGTCACTATTTCTGCAAGTGTTGTATTTTTTCACTTTGAAAAGAAAACGTTATCTGAGGAACTTGATTGATTCACTTTGAAATAAAGTACTTTTTTTTTTTAAATTTTAAATCATGCAATGAAAATGAAAAGGGGGGGGGGGCGATAGGTGATAGACAACCTCCAGAAAGGGGAGATGGACCAAAAATGGTTGGGAACCACTGCTCTAGACATATAAATCCAAAAATATATAAATGATGTTATTCTAATTTCATTTTTTTCTTTTTTGTTACAGATTCCTGAGGGTCAACAGAACAAAGGTATTAAGCATGGTGCAAGAATATTTAAGGGGGTAGATTAGATTAGCTTTTGAGGATGTTCTTCTTTTCAGCTGACACAGAGAGCCTCCTCCGCCGCGGGATTTCATTATCATCTTCTTAATGCCCAGGGCTTAAGGTGTGATTGCTAAACGAATTGTATTCACTTTTCGATATTTAAGTTTATTATATGTAGTTTAAAGATTTAAATCTAGAGGGGTGGAGGGTGCACCATGCCAACGAGCCAACGAGAGGGATTTTGTTCTGAACCTGTAGCTCCTCCTCGTGAATCTAATAGTGAATACTTTCATTTTAGCCCTCTGTTGGATAGTTGTTGTTATTAGCTTCAGGTGCCTATTCTAATCTTCGTTTTGTTAGGATGCCTTGATTTGTTTCTTTAATTTAGGATCCATACGGAGAGATAAAATGAAAGATATTCTCGTTGATTTATTCCATGAACGGTTTATAAGATCTGATGGAAAGATCGAAGCCCAAGTGTTCTTGTGTTCTCCGAAAAGACGTCTTTTGTTGGCGCATATCGGTTTTTGTATCTTTGAGAGTGGGTTTGAGGTGGCTCTATGGGTAAACGAGAGTCAGGGAAGGGTGCAGTTTCTCCAGGAATAGCCTGGAGGGTCCAAATTGCAATCCTTGAGGCTAGGGACAGACCCGAGGGCCCCGCCGATCTGATGGTGGGGACGGGGTACACTTTGTTCGTATTTCTAATTAGGCTAGGTAGGATCTCTTTCTGGAAGCCCCCTGGTCTCTCGTTTACTCGTAATCCAACAAATCACGTTCATTCTCACTGATATGATTTCTTCAGACTCCCGACCTACGGGTTTATCGAATTATAAATCACAATTCTTTTTTGAAATTTCGCATATACTTTTTAATGCAAATAATAAAAAGAATTGTTCGTGAAGTGCATTATTTTTGTTTTTGTTTTATTTTAAAGAAAAAGAAGTCTTCAAGATCAAGAATTACGCGAAATTTTTAATAAGTAAGTAAATTTCCTATACAAAATAAAATGAGCAAAACTAATTCAAATTTTTTATTTTTCAGATGACTTTAGACGCATTTCCTTGACGTTCTTGTTTTCATTATGGTTAAATAAAATCATTTAATTAATACAAATGAAGAAACATTTTGCCTTAAAAGTGTATCATCTATTGGCGTCTACTCATCGAAGCCTTTAAAATACACAGTAAGTAAATACAAATTATAGGCACCTTTTAATTTACCCTTTGAGAGTTAGCTACCCCTGCTGAGACAATTTTTTCTGCATTTTTTATTTTAAATTTCTTACAACCGCAAAATCATTTTTTTTTAATTGAATTTTTCTTTTTTTTATAATATAAATTTTATAAAGTGAAGTGAAGTGCAAATAAAAAAAAAAAGAAGTCTTCAAGATTAATTTTGAAAGCAACATAATTTCAAAAGTAAGTAAATTTTCATTAAGCGATAAAATCAAAATACGGAAACTAATATTTTTTTTATTTTTTTAGGTAAAGGTGAGGTTAGGTGGGCTATGAGGGGAGGAGGAGGCCCAAAAGAAGAAAAAATAATCTTTTATAACAAATTTTCAATTAAAAATATCCGAATTGGGTATAAAAAGCACCCAGATCGTTGCCGTTAAGCAATGTCAGTCACGCCAGGTGACATAAATGAAATTGATGAGTTCAATTGAGTGAAATAAGGGAAGAAAAATTTTCTCTTTGGGTGTTTATAGACATTTGAACTTGAGAGCGACCAAGCGCTTGGGGCAGGGGGGGACGAGCGTCCCCCTTCGCCCCCACCTTGATACGCTACTGGTCGTATCCCTTTAATTTTAACGTTAATTCAAAATGTTGTATGGTTTCTTATTTGAGACGAGTGCAAAAGATGTAAATAAGAGGAAATTTATCAATTTATGAGGTTTTACTTGAATGGAGACTTCAATGCCTAAATGGAGATTTCAATGCCTGAATGGAGACTTTAATGCCTAAATGGAGACTTCAATGCCTGAATGGAGACTTTAATGCCTAAGTGGAGACTTTAATGCCTAAATGGAGACTTCAATGCCTAAATGGAGACTTCAATGCCTAAATGGAGACATCAATGCCTAAATGGAGACTTCAATGCCTGAATGGAGACTTTAATGCCTAAATGGAGACTTCAATGCCTAAATGGAGACTTCAATGCCTAAATGGAGACATCAATGCCTAAATGGAGACTTTAATGCCTAAATGGAGACTTTAATGCCCGAATGATTACTTAAATTCCCGTGACCTATCATTTAATAGAATTTTTGATGCAAGCATTTATTATTATTATTTTTTTTTTTAAAGAGACATTAAAACAATACATATTTTTAAACAAATTACAAGTAAAGTAATTGCTACCAAACAAAAATAGGCTATAATTTAAAATATTTTAACTGTAGGACCGACAGATTCTGAAAAAAAGACGTTGTAGGACACGCAAACGTATTAGGGAAATCTTAAATCATAGGCATTAAAGCCTCCAATTCAAGTAAAACCTCAGAAATGGATAAATTTCCTTCTCCATATATGTCTTTTCACATGTTTTCGTCGCAGCCAGGAGATTGAACAAAAAATTTATTGACGACTTTTTGGTATTTTATACAATGTTTATAAAAATAAAAAAAAAATAAAATATACAGGAAAACATTTATTCTACGGTATAATTGTTCTGAAGAAGGTTAGGATTAGCAACCGAATTTTCGTTTTTTTTTTTTTAATGAAGCTTTCCGAAAGCTTAATATCTTGCCTAGTTTCAAGTATTAAGAACGCTAGAATTTTTTTTTAACTCTAAAACTACTTGACGGATTTTTTTTTTTTATATTTTGGTAAAACTCAGTTTATATACTTATTAATCAAAACTTTAAAATGAGATTTGGTTGTAGAATTTAATTAGGATAAGGGAGAAGCAGGGGCCAGGAGATTAAATAAAAAAGCTATTCACGAATATAAAATTTCCATGAATACAGGAAATCATGTATTTTTGAAGAAGGTTTTGATTAGCGACCGAAACGTCGTTTTTTTTTTTTTTAATCTATTGACTGCTGCTGCTTAGTCGTCGATATTCTAATGAGACTAAAGATTTTTTTAATTCCCAAGCTAATGTTAACCAAGAGAGATTTCACCCCGCCTCCACTCTTGTTTACGTCGACGGGGGCAATCAATAACAGATTCCAATCAAATCTTGCACAAGCATATATTTAGTTATCAGGCAAATTATTATCATCTTACATTGGAATGGAATGGAAGCCCCCCCAGGGCATTTAACTTACTTACGTCATTACAAACACATTTTGTGAATTTGCCTTAATTGTGACCGGGTTACCGCGCGAGCGCTCGTGTGCCATTTACATATTTGTACGTTTATTTTTTATTTTTTTTTTTCTCAAGCTAAAAAGAGATTAACTTTATAACGCCCCTTGCATAATTTAAATATTGAATAACGTTAAAAAAAAAAAAAAAATATTAAAGTTTTTAACACACACACACACACACACACACCTATAAAGTTGTTGCATCCAGCCATCTGCGGAATTTTTTTTTTTTTTTATACTTGTTATTTAACGTCAATTAACTATTAGAAGAATTTTAAAACGAGGAAAATATCAATAGGGTCGCTAAATGGCCTCATATGCCTGCAAAAAGATTAAAAACAAAAAAAAAAAACGACGTTTCGGTTGATAATCGCAACCTTCTTCAAGTTGTTTAGAACACATAATGGAAATGCGTTTTTTTTTTTATTTAATCTCCTGGCTGCTGTTTTCTCCCGTATCCTAACTAAATTCTGCAGCCACATCTCATTTTTAATTGTTTATTGTTAATTATACGTTATTTAAAATTTTTTTTAGTATTTAAACTGAGTTTTCCCAAAAAAAAAATCCGTCAAGTAGTTTTTGAATTATAAAAAAAAAGTTTCGGCTGCTAATCCCAACCTTCTTCAGGACAATTAGGCCTGGTTTCACACGGGGCTGATTTGAGGCAACTTGTCGCCTGGAAATTGGTGGATTCCATTCATTTTCTATGGACGTTGCACCCCCGTTCAAGTATTGTAATCAACTAGTTGTTGCCTGGAATCGGCCCCGTCAAAACAGCTTTATTCTCTAGAATAAATAAAATAAAAAAAATAAAAATAAAAAATAAAAAAATAAAAAAAAAAATAATAAAAAAAAAAATAAATAAAAAAAAAAATAAACGACGGATTTTCAGGATTTTTTTGATGTGTATGGAATGTTCTTCTCCTTTTTAATATAAATTAAAAATTGTAAAAAATAAAATTAGAGAGGAATAGAGGGGGAGAGGGGGAGGGGCGGGGGGGTATTTTACTCAAATTGCGTTTCTTGACGTCATCTTTTGATATAGAAAGATACTTTATACTTTATATAAATATCACTCACTCCTCTTTTTTTTCACTTATTTTTTCAATTTAAAATGATTACATGAACTTTTTCTCGATGGAGCTATAAAAATAAAGTTTTTTTTTTTTTTTTTTTGTTTAAATACTTTATCTTGACAGTGAATAATAATTTCTTAACTCTGTATTTATGAATCCAGAGTAGAAATTTACCTTTTAATAAATGAAAGTTTTATTTTTAATTTGAAGTAAGATATAATTTTTTAAAAGAATTTTAATTATTATTTTTTTTTTAAAGTTTATATAATAACGCGTTGCTTGCTAAATAACAAAGTATCTTTTAATATTTAAAATCAAGAGTTATCTGATATCTGATCCTATGAGAATTTAAATTTTTGAATAATTTTTTTTTTCCAATTCCTGAATATCCTTGCGTTTTATTGAATTTCAATAATTAAATAATTTGACGGATGTCATTTATTTATTTCCCAAAATTAATAATACCCCATTAAATTCGGTTAACTAGATCCTAATTGACAATATTCTCTTTTAATTATTTCCCCTTTAGCAACATTTGAAAGAGAATTTAATCCTCTATTATTTATCTAAGGAAGATCATTTTAATAGGACTCATAATTTTTGAGTTATTTACGAAAATAATAATAATTTTCGTATATAATGAAGATGGATGTGAATTGTCAAATCATTTGGTCATATAATAACAATTTATAGAGTAATTATTTTTAAAATATTTCCCCGAGTTATTAATTTAACACTGCTCATGTTATTTTTTATCTATCCTGAAATTATCATAAGCTCTTCTGGGCTTGTAATTTGAATAAATAAATTGAGAACAAGTGCAAATTTATTTGACATTTTGAAAAATCTCTTCTATAGAATTAATATGAGGGAATTAAAACTTAAAATGTTATTTATTGTATCTACGTTTAAAAAATATAATAAGCGCCTTTGGCGGACCGCCCACTTAGTTAGTCCTCTCTCACTTGTCTTGTGAAATCTAATTTTCCTTAATTATTTACAAATTTGAAGTGGCAGAGTTTTTAGAATTTTTCGCAAAATATTGAACAAAACTCTCTAATTATTTCTCCTTTTTATTATTCATAAAAATAGAAGGTATTATCCACTAATACAAAAATTAAATTCTCTGCATATTAAAAAAAAAAAAAAAAACACAAAAATCCGTCAATTAGTTTAAAAGTTATTGCGAAAAAATTAAAATAATAAAATCTCACAATTATTATTCATTAATTAAAGATTTAAATTAAATTAAAAAAAAAAAATTTCATTTAATTATAAAATTTAAATTAAATAAATTCTTTTTAATAATTAAAGATTTTTTTTTTTAATTGTTGTTTTTGTATCGCGTTAATTAGCAATGAAATTTTATTTCAACAAATTAAGACACAAGTGTGACATATCATTTTACTCGTGAGAATGTCTTGATTCAGAATTTATCAACAGTTTTCTGTAAAAATAAAAAAATTTTAAATTTTATCAGCTCAATTTTTGTCAGTCATCTGGCGTTAAAAATAAACGCCATTCTAAATGAAGAAATTATAATTTAAATAACAAATTTTTACCTGAAAATAAATCATAAATGTCATATTATTAAGCCCACAACAGGCGGATGAATTATTCATTTGATGACTACCAACCTTCTCGTTGGGGAAAAAAAAAAAACTTTTCTCCTTCATAAAATTTATGACAAAAGTTTTTAGTATGAATATAATTTATCCGTATCTAAATTGATTGAATTAATAATTAATCTATACAATCTATGTGTATAAATAAAAATGTAAATGCATGGGCTGAAGAATAGGTTGAATTTTAGTGATGGAAAGATAGTCTAGAGACAGAACTTCCAGTACCTGGGCCTTGGGCGGGAATATGCCGGTAAAGTTGTAATATTAATTAATAACTCTAAACTGTTTTCTGAAAGCTTAAAATTTGCAGATAACGGGCAAATAGGAATCTAACAGTCAGACAGCGAAATTTTGGGGCATCGCTAGTTCAAACTTGTCAAAAAAAATTGTAACCCCAAGGCTGAAACTTACCAAAATGATAATTAACAAGTGGTCAAGTTAACTAAGGTGCTATAGCTATGTGAAACTAAATATACATCGATACAAAAAATGCTGGTGTGACTAGCGCACAAGGGCGGATACAAGGGGGGGGGGGGGGTAAAGGGGGTAATTACCCCTCCCCCCGAGACTTGAAAAAAATACTTTTTTTTCTAAAAATTTGCTTTTAATGTAAAATTTTAAAAATTTATACTTAAAAATTTGATTTGTATTTATATTCTGGCAAACAAGTACAAAACGCGCCTTTAATTTACTGAAATTATGGAAAAATTGTGTGTTGTGCGACCAGTCACACCAAATTAGTCCCCTCCCCGAGAAACACCTCTGGATCCACCACTGCTGGCGCATCTGCTTACCTTCGATAATCAAAGAAAGTTGTGTGCTGTTCGACCACTCACACCAGCATTTTTTGTATCGATGTATATTTAGCATCCCATAGCTATAGGAACTTAATTAACTTGACCACTTGTTAATTATCATTTTGGTAAGTTTCAGCCTTTAGGTTTGGGTTACGATATTTTTTGACAAGTTTGAACTAGCGATGCCCCAAAATTTCGCTGTCTGACTGTTAGATTCCTATTTGCCCGTTGTCTGTAAATTTTAAGCTTTCAGAAAACAGTTTAGAGATGCTAATAAATATTACAACTTTACCGCATATTCCCGCCCAAGGCCCCGGTACTGGAAGTGCCCACTCTAGAGTATCTTTCTATCACTAAAATGCAACCTATTCTGGAAATATTAGCCTTCAGAAAACTCTCTCCCATTTGCGTCGCCACCTCTCCGACTATCAGATGCAATCAGATCAAAATTTTTTATCCCTATAAAAAAACCCCATTAAAATCCGTCAAATAGTTTTAGATTTAAAATAGATAATAAATTAATTCTCACAAATATTATTCAATAATTAAAAAAATCAACAATTCGCATTATTAACTGTTTTTATATATATATAGATGTATACGCTCTACATCTCCTCTTCTTATTAAATTAATCTTATATCTTATAAAAATTAATAAAATATAATTAATTAGAGATAATATATTTAATTAAATGTTTTTTTTTTTTTTTTTTTAATTTTAATTAGTGAAGCTCCTCCAAGTGCAGCCGAAAATAATTCTTTTTAAATTAACATCTAAGTGTGATATATCATTTTTCTCAGAATAACGTCTACTTTCGGAATATATACTAAAATATATGATATCTAAAAATTTTTTTTATGTTATTGTGAATTAAACAGGCATCTAAATAGAAAAAAAAAATCGTTTTAAATTTCCGATTAATTCAATTTTTATATAATTTTCATTTCATGCTTTTATATAACACCTTGATTGGCATTAATAGCTCTTGTATCGATTTAAATATTAATAAAAAGAAAATTTGTTTATATTTTAAAATTAAGAGACAGATACTCAATTTTTATTATTATTATTATTTATTTTTTTTTGAGTCTTTATTATTCTAAAGAAGTAAATCTTCACTAGGCAGGTTTTTTTTTTTTTTGGACTCACTGATCATCAGAATTGGAGCCAAGTTGAATGGGAAAGAGAGAGAGAGAGAGAGAGAGAGAGAGAGAGAGAGAGAGAGAGGTGATCGCATAACAGATCACTTTCTTTATGGAGATAAGAATTTAAGGGCAAATGGCTGCCTGAGTGCTTTTCACGCCTATCAATCAAATTTCCTGCCCAAAACACAACACCTGTTCTCGTTAACTTGACTATCAAATGCTCCCGAAATGGGATTCCTTTTAGAATCATCTCCCGTTGTCCCACATGACACAAAATTCTCTTAAATGCGATCATTTGCTATAGGGCTGATTCTGAAAGCAGACATTCTCACGATTAAAATGATATATCACACTTGTATATTTGCATCTTTGTTAAAAAGTATAATTGCACTTGGAGCGTCGATAATAAATAAATAAATAAACAATTAAAATTTAATTTAATTATATTAATTAATAATTTCTTAATTATTATAATAAATTTTATTTATTTTATTTATTTGATTAATTATTGTGAGATTTAATTTTTAATGGAATTCTTTTCAATTGTTGCTTGTTAATTTAATTTTCAATTAGACTTTAAAAAGAAGTGATGTAGAGTGTATACATCTATATATATATTTAAAATGTCCTTTTTTTCTGGCAATTTCTTAAATAACAATTAATAATGCAAATTGTTGATTTTATAGATGCTCTCAGCTTCCATTTATTTTATCTGCCCACTTTTTCTCTCTCTCTTCGTTACGTTTTGCATAAACGTTTAGCTTTTTTTTTTTTTTCAATTTAAATAAATTTTTATCTTAAGTGGTTTTCATGAGTAAATTACATCTAAGCAAACGAGTCTTCTCTGTTTATTATTTGCATTGCCAATCTACATTATCATAATTTTATTTTTATTCAATCATTTTTCGAGTTTTTTGTTTTTTAAATTGAGTGCCTTAATTTAGACTCTATAAGTGCACTAGATCATTTTATTTAAGAGATTTGAATTTTGCATTTCTTTTTGTTTTCTTAATTGGACTAGAATTCAAAATTTTTTGGCTTCTGAGACACTTAAAATTAAACACACACTCAGTGAAATAAACCACCCCATAAAAAGTCGTCAAGTAGTTTTAGAGAGAAAAAAAAAAAAAAAAAAAAAAAAAATTAAAATTAATTAATGGGAATAGTTAAAATAATAACGAATTTTTAATTTAAAAATTCGTTATTATTTTAACTATTCCCAATACTTCATATAAATAACGAAAAATGGAGAAATTCATCAAGAATATAAAATTAATTAATTAAAATCTCACAATTAGAATTCGATATTTATATCTCTTTAAATAATTTAAATTTCATATATATTTAATTATTTAATTAAATCTTAATAATTGCGAGGTTTAATTATTTCTTCTCTGAAAATATTTAACGGATTTTTTTGGGGTGAGATTTTATTTTGAGCATGTCTCAAGCCAAATCTTATTAAGGAAACGAATTTTTGTTGCGTGATGTGCTTGGCTCACACACCTTGTTAAACGAGATAAACATTTATTGACTTGAATTAAATTTAAAGTTTTTTCATTTGAGAGGTTATGGCACTTCTGAATTGCAATCAAACGGCTATAAATGTCGACTCAGTTCGACATTTATGCGCGTCCGTGTGTCAGGTTTCACGATTATTATTTCCGAATGAAATTTAAACAAGTGAAATTTTTTTTTTTTTTTTTAATTTGGTACTATCTGCGTAACCGCCATAGAGAAGTTTTAAGTTAATTAATTGTGAAAGAGAGTCTCGATGCACATATTAAGTGTTGGGCTGTTATAACACATGAAATAGGATACATTTAGGTTGTTGACACCTGTGCGGTTTTGTTTACTCTTATGAAATATTCCATTTCTTATTTCTCACCTATTTTATTTTTTTTTTTTTTTTTTGATCAAAAAAATTCTCTAAATCGGCCCCATTAAAATTCGTCAAATAGTTTCAGAATTAACAATTGAAATAATTAAATCTCACAATTGTTATTCAATAATCAAATAAATATATTGAATTTTAATTAAGTTTTTTTTTTTTTTTAATTAAATTTTAATTGTTTTTTATTTATCCGCAATTAACAAAGCGATGCTCCAAGTGCAACAATCACGCAAGTGGGGTATTTCATTTTACTCGGTATAAAATCTACTTGTTTAATAAACAAACGGAAATATAAGTTAATTAAGAAAAAAATTACACTTTTCTCCTTTATTAGCTCGATTTTAACAAAATGTTCTTGACTTTTGAAAAAAAAAAAATGTTTTCTTTCTCTTGAGCCATTTAGCATACAGACACATACAAATAAAACGTCTCCAGTTCTCTAATTATCTATTAAATTAAGATTTAATTTAATGTAATTAGGTCTAATTAAATGTATTAATTTTTAATTTCTTTAATTTATTTAATTAATTATAAAATCTCAATTGTGAGATTTAATTTTTAATGACCTCTATAGCCGAAAAGGGTTAAAAAAATTTTTTTATGAAATTATTTTCAATTGTTAATTTAATTTTTAATTAGGCTATAAAAAGAAGAGATGTAGAGTGTATATATATATATATATATATGTATATTTCATAACGCCCACGGGGCTTGGAGTAGTTGGTAGCGCGTCTACCTTCTATACCGAACGTCGCGGGTTCGGACCCCAGGCAGTCCGAAGATTTTATTTAAGGCATTTGGTTACCAAATGGCTTAAATAAGAATGCCTGGACCCAAATATGTATAATAATCAATAACGGATATCGTTTAAAGTCTTAAATGGCCTAAGTTGCCGAAAAGACTGTGTGAATGAGTGTGTGAATGTGAGTGTGAATGAGAAAAAAAAAAAAAAAAAAAAATATTTCATAACCTTTTTTTGCCAATTTCTTAAATAACAATTTAAATAGAATATATTAATTAAAATTTTCTCATTTATTTTTCAATTTTATTATATTCAAGTTTATTCATTTTATTTATAATATAATTTACTTGAATAATTATAAAATAATAATTGTGAGTATTTTTATTATCTCTTTAAAATTATGTAACATATAATTGCTTGTTTTGTTTACTTAATCTTTAATAAAAAGAAGAGATGCATGGGCGTAGCCAGACTTCTTGTTAGGGGAGGGGGGCCAACCCCTCGTTAGGGCAAAAGAGGGGGTTTGCAATTAATATATACATAGAGTATTAATTATTTATTTAAATTAAAAAAAAATTAAATTAATGTAGTGAATTGGGGTGTTAAAAAAAATTTCCAATGGGAAATATATATATATTTTTTAATTTTTAGGACCAGCCAGGGGGGCAACGCCCCCCCTGCCTCCCCTGGCTACGCCCATGAAGAGATGTAGAGCGTATACATCTATATATAATATAATAACGGTAAATAATACGAATTGTTGATTTTTATAATTGCTCCCTCCATTGATTTATCAGTCCATTTTTTTTTTTTTTACACAAGAGAATTTTATAAATTATACTAAAGTCATGAAATTGCATTTAGTAAAAGAAAATAATACAATAGGGTAAATATTTATATTTTTAATGGCTTTCTCTATTTTTTTTTTTTTATTTAGTAAAATATGAAAAACGGAATAAAAATTATAAGTTGGGAAGTTAGTCACTCAAGTAAGAAGAATTATAAATAAAGATAAGTCATTGAAATTGCAATTTAGTAAAAGAGATATATAATTACAGATTAGGGGTATGAATTTATTATCTTCTTAGGCAATTTTTTTTGCCTTAAAGCGTCTTTGTTTAAAAAAAAAAAAAATAAAATAAAATAAAATAAAAACTAGCTGCGCGACACACGTCTTTAGGTGGAGGAAGGCCATAGGAGTTGAAATAAAATGAGAGGCTTCTTCTCGGCCTGAATTATTTTAATTTCCCTTGTCGACGTTTCGGTGACCCATCTTCAGGACCTCTTTTACAACCAAAAGATCTGTTGAGTGTGATACGAATGTTTTGATTGTAATAGAGGTCCTGAAGATGAGTGACGTTTCGTCACCGAAACGTTGACAAGGGAAATTAAGATAATTCAGGCAAAGAAAAGGGTGAGATTTATAAAAAAGAAAAATACCTTCTCTTTTATTTTCTATCAATATTAAAAAAATAAAATAAAATTATTACTCTCTGTAATTTGTGTACTCATTGCTATCTTTTATCTCTTTGAATGTTATTCCAATAGCGCCTATTAATTTTATTCTTACTTGTTAGCCTATAAATTCCATCCACGCCATATTGTTGGCAATAACAAGCCACACAACAAGTTGTTGTTGTTGTTGTTGTCTATTTGCAAAGAGAATTAAATTAAACTAAGAAAGCTATTTGGTGCTTTTTTTTTAATTTTCAAATTTCAGTCAAATTTATTTTAATAGTGGGTCTAAATAAGGGCTAACTAAAATATTCGTCTGTTTGTGTGTTCAAAATATCTCAATATATATTTTGCTAATTATCGAATTTTAATTGTGTGATTTAAATTTTAATTTTTTTAATTATTAGATTTTTGTAAAAAATTTAATTATTAAATTATTTAATTAGGCCTATTAATTATTATTATTAAAAACAACAACAATTTCTCTTATTAATTAACATTGAAAATATTATCAAAGATGTAGAGTGTATACATCTATATATATATATATAATAATAACCTCTTCTCTATTTTTTTCTCATTTCACACTCCTCTCTCTCTCTCTCTCTCGATTCATATCAAAAAGACAACATCAAACATAGATAACTAGCCGCAATACTCGCCTTTGGTGGGTTAGACTCCCCCTTAACTTTTTTGTTATGTGGTGTGCTTGTCTCAGTAAGGTTTTTTTTTTTTTTTTTATTATTATTTTTCTAAACGTTATTTTGCTTCAATTAAATGAGCCCCCCGGTCGTTAAACGTGAACAGATGGGATAAAATGTCACATAAGCAGGCATTTCCCGCTCTCTTGGGAGCCCCGCCCGCACTCTCAGGTGAAAATCCTATCAACTCGTTAACAGGAAACGGATAAGAACTTAGAGATACAAAAATGTATAATAATGTGTTTACTACACACACACACACACACACACACACACACACACACACACACACACACACACACACACACACACGCTTATATAATTATTATTTTGACGATTTATTAGAGAAAAAAAAATAATGATAAGATAAATTAAATAGATAAATAGAAAGAAGATGATTAATATTGAAATAAATAAATATTGAAAGATTAAAAAAAAAAAAGAAAGTCCCTAACTACACACTTAATTAAATAGACCTTAGTTACTTAACTATTAGTTAAAAAAAAAATTGATTTATTATTATTATTATTACTCTAGCGGATTGAGCAGCTAGTAGTCGGCTTTAATCTCGCTTCGTCGCTTGATTAGTTAAACAAAAGGCACCATAAATAAGTTTAAATTAAAATCTTATTGTCGACATTTCGGTCGTTAATTTAAATCTTCTTCAGAACAATTTTTTTTTAAGGTAGTGGTAGAATTCTCGCTTCTTCATGATTTCGCTTTAACTTGTAATTAATTAAAAAAAAGAGATAGTATTGTCGACATTTCGGTCGTTAATCAAAATCTTCTTCAGAACAATATTTTTTTTTTAAGCTAGTGGTAGAATTCACGCTTCTTTATGATTTCCCTTTAACTTAATTAAAAAAATAGAGATAGAATTGTTGACATTTCGGTCGTTATTCAAATTCTTCTTCAGAACAATTTATTTATTTTTTTTAAGATAGTGGTAGAATTCTCGCTTCTTTATGATTTTGCTTCAACTTGTAATTAATTAAAAAAAAAAGAGATAGTATTGTTGACATTTCGGTCGTTAATCAAAATCTTCTTCAGAACAATTTTGTTTTTTAAGGTAGTGGTAGAATTCTCGCTTCTTTATGATTTTGCTTCAACTTGTAATTAATTAAAAAAAAAAAATAGAGATAGTATTGTTGACATTTCGGTCGTTAATCAAAATCTTCTTCAGAACAATTTTTTTTTTTTAAAGATAGTGGTAGAATTCTCGCTTCTTCATGATTTCGTCTCAAATACTAAATTATTATTAAAAAATTTAGTTTTCTTACTCTAAATAACGTTAAAGTATCTAAAAAAAATTAGAAAAAAAAAAAAAACATTTTATTGTCGACATTTCGGTTACTAATCAAAATCTTCTTTTTTTTTTTAAGGTAGTGGTAGAATTCTCGCTTCTTGATGATTTTGTTTAAAATACAAAATTATTTAGATTTTAGGTTATAAAAAAAAAAATCTAATTTAGTCAATCCTTAAAATCTCTATAATTTCAGTGCCCTGCTAGCTTTGCTTGTGTAAAGACGTGCGAAGCCCACGCTGCGCTGCGATCAGGCGAGGCATTTCTTTATTTTTGTTCTTTCCTTTTATTTTTCGCTATATACTTTTCTTGTAGTGTTTTTTTTGATTATCAGTGAGCTTAGCGATAAGCTATGCCTACGGCAGGGAGGGGCGAGCTAGCCCCCTCCTTCTGCCCGGGCCGGGTTTATTACAAATGCGGCTGGTGATATCAAACAAATAAAGAGATTGCGTAATGGAACGATCCTGGCTGAGACTTTTAACGATAAGCAAGCCCAATCTATAATCAGGATTGATAATTTCGGTCCTGATTTTAGGGTGAAGGTTGAACCTCACGCTAAGCTTAATTCGTCAAAGGGTGTTATTTATTGTGAGGATTTGGTGCATATATCTACGGATGAGATTGTCTCTGAGCTGCGTGATCAAAATGTTACCGACGTTTATAGGATTTTGAGAAAAGATAAGGGTGAACCGATTCCTACACCTTTGCTAATTCTCACGTTTTGCACACCCACGCTTCCATTGAAAATAAAAGTAGGATTTCATGTCGTGACGGTTTATACTCAGAAAAAAGAACCTTTGATCCAGAATTGCCTTGATAACCCCTAAACTCTTTCTTTAATCGAAGTTATGCCACTCCATCTTTAATCTCCAAAATTAATATTTTAAAAACTATTTTCTGAAATTATTTTCATAATTTTAATATTACTGATTTTTTTCTTTAATTCTTTTCTACCCCCCCCTCCTGCCAGTAATAGCACAAAAGGAAAAATAATAGCCAATTTTATTCAAATAATTAAGGGAAATAAGAGAACCCAATTATTAAAGAAATTAAAGCTGTTTGAAATAAAATATTTAACCCAGTTGGTAGAAGAGTAAAGGTTTGCAAGGGATTTAATTATTATTGAAGAGTCTGGGGCTATAAACTTAAAAAAGTTTATAAATGGAATTATATCGAAGTTAAGTATATTTAAGGAAGAAAGGTTCATTAAAATTAATAAAAAAATAGGAATTATTAAAGAAATTAAAGCTGTTTGAAATAAAATATTTAACCCTAAAGCTAAGGGGTGAGATAGAAGGTAGAAAAGAATTAAAGAAAAAATCAGTAATATTAAAATTATGAAAATAATTTCAGAAAATAGTTTTTAAAATATTAATTTTGGAGATTAAAGATGGAGTGGCAAAAAAATTAACATTTATTGTCAACATTTCGGTCGCGAATCACATCCTTCTTCAGGACAAATTATTGCTTTTTTTGATAAACATTACATTAATGAAAATAAATAAATAAAGATTCTAATCACTAAAAGAGAAGATATGAAATTATTTTATTAAAACGAAAGTTGTGTGATGTGACGGGGTCAGTCATACCAGATTTTTTTTTTTATAATTAACCTAAATATTTGTTTAATTAAAAAAAAAAAAAAATTCGTTTATATAACAACAAACAAGAAGGTTAGTTCTCTAATATCATATTGTCTATGTGTGTATGTATGACAGACAGACAGACAGACAGTTGCTTTTTCCCTTTATGGGTGTCTGCCAACAAAACTTGATTGAAAGCTGCACGTTAAATTAATTATAAATCCGGAATTTGAAATTATAAAAAAAAAAAAAAGAAATATTTTAAGATATTCCGCATCAAATGACTGCGCCTGTTCTATAGACTCATTGATGCGTTCTGGTGTCGGTTTGGTTGCCTATGCGTCATGGCGTTGTGTGTCATAAAAAGTATGCCCAAATATCAAGTAATTCCAAAATTTGCCAAGAGATGTCAGAATGGTAGCTAATAATATTTAATGCATTTTCATTGATCTTTTAATAATAAATGTTATTATATATTATATATCTTTTATAATATCATAAAAATATATAAATATAGGTTAATAGGGGATCGTCTGTTAGACTATCCTGCCATCTATTGCAAGAATGCTGAACTAATTTGACAGTTGAATTTTAAATAAATCATCTAAGCTTATTTTAAAAATTTCTTAATTAATATGTGATTAATAATAACAATAAATTCATTTTTAAATTTAAAAAGATTATTGGGACAGATTGTTTTTTTGTATTTGCTTGATAACAAAAAAATTAATTTCGTTAATTTTTTAATAAGTCATTAAACAAATTATAGCTCGATGTCCCAATAATCTCTTATGAATTTAATTCATTTAAAAAAAAAAAAAACCGCATTGAAAAATTCCTTATTTTTTCCAAACGGGGAGGCGAGGCCCAGCCTAAGGGGAGGCGCGAATATTTGCCACAAATAAATTTAAAAAAAATATATATATATATTTTAATATAAATTTATAATTTTTAGCATTAATTTTTTTTTTTTTTTTTTTAATGGGGAAGGGGCTGACCCAGTCACATCACACAACTTTCGTTTTAATAAAATTTATTGAGAAATTTCATGTCTTCTCTTTTAGTGGTGTAGAGTATTTATTTTCATTAAATATTAAATTTGTATAAATGTTTATCAAAAAAAAAAAAGCAATAATTTGCCCTGAAGATGGATGTGATTATCCACCGAAATGTTGACAATAAATGTTTATTGATTTTAAGATTTTTTTTTTTAAGTGAAACTTTTATTATATCGGTACGAATTTTTTGGTTCTTCTATCAGCTAGTTGTGACGTCATGGCGACTCACACCAGGTTTTTTTTTTACTACGCTATGGCATTTATACTTATTTAATCACAATATAAATAAAGTAAGCCTATATAAATCAAATTGATTATCTATATCTATACTATATTATATAATTTCCGCTCTACGCCCCCTCCCCCTCCCTAAAATTATTGTTTTTTTTTTAATAACCTAAAATCTAAATAATTTAGAATTTTAAACAAAATCATGTAGCGAGAATTCTACTACTACCTTAAAAAAAAACAAATTGTTCTGAAGAAGGTTTTGATTAACTACCGAAATGTCAACAATATATATTTTTTTTTTAATTTTTATAAAAACTAAGGTGACTAAATTAATTACAAAAAAAATATATATATATAATTTAGCTAAATAACGCCAATGTAAATAATTTTTTTGTTTAGCCAATGCAACTGAGGATGGCATGATTAAATCGGCCGAAACGTTTTGCGTAAAAGGAGTTTTAATTTAATGGAGACTCTCCCTACCTGGCTGCTTTCCTCTTCAACCTTTAAATCAATTCTACATTATATAAAATTTGTGACTATAGGCCCTGAAGATGAGTGCGACTTGCTCTCGAAACGTCGGTGACAGAAAATAACCTTTTTTTTATTTCACCTGACTGTCAGGAGCCTTCTCTTCTAATTATTAATATATTTAATTAATTATAGAATAATATTTGTGAGATTTATTTTAACTTTTCTGTTTGTAACTCTGCAAATAGTTGACGGATTTTTATGGGGCTTTTTTTTCAATTCAATTTTACTGGTTATAGAGAGTCTAAAATTAAATTTAATATATATATTTCCGTACCCCAGTATAGCAGATGCCGCTTCACACTAATCCCCGAGTTGTTTCAATGGCAATCTGCTCTCCAGTCATTTTCTTTTGCCGTTTCCTGCGCCGCGTAGCGGTAGACAATGCAACCACGCGGGACAGAAAACTCGACTAAACTTTAAGACTTTTTAGCACATGTATCACATTCAGATATATTCATCATTTTGACTTAACCTGTATAAAAAATTAATAAACAAAATTTATTATTTATTAGTACAATTATTCAGACATCTAGAAATGTCCCAAAACGGCAGATTCCTGGTTCAAATCTCGGCGGTAGCTATTTTTTTCTGTTCTCTGAGTTAATAAATAAACATCTATCTATATTTTGAATAATAATATTATAGACACCCAGAATTGTCAAGTAACAATTGATAATTATTTACATTCACTTGTATTTGCAAATAATCTACTTAGCCAGTGTTGGCCAATGTGTGGACAGCTTAGGGAATCCTTGGCTGTCATACTGATAATGATATTGCTGTTATCTATGGGTCGTTTTGATAACTTACCTACCCCAACATTAAAGTAGCAGCTGAAGGACAAATATCAATGCTTTTACATAGGGATTTATATGACAATGTTTGTTTTTGAGTTATTTAGGCTCTCTAAAGATGTTTCACTTTTGTTGATTATCCTAAATAATGTTTTGAATCATTATATGAAACAAAATAGATATTTTTATTTGTTATTTACCTGAGATAAAGTGTTTAAAGTGTATTTGAACTTCGTTTCAGTCAAATTTCTTGTTGTTTATTGAGCATAACCTCTGACACTGACAGTTCATTCAACTTATTTTATGTTTAAAATTTAATTCTGTAAAGAATCTGTACTTCTCTTGATATCCTTTACGAGCACAATTGATAATATCACAAAATTTTGGCATCTTTGAGTATTTGGAGAGCCTAAATAACTCAAAAACAAACATTATCATATAAATCCCTATGTAAAAGCATTGATATTTGTCCTTCAGCTGCTATTTTAATGTTGGGGTAGGTAAGTTATCAAAACGACCCATACTCTTAGATCACTTAGAATTCTCTAAAAATCTTTTTCCAATGATAGGCTTCATTTTTGACCTATTTTTTTCAACTCTCTGAGTTAATAAATAAACAACTATCTATATTTTGAATAATAATATTATAGACAGAACTTCATAATCAAAGTTAAAAGTAGGTAAATTTTAATTTGGTTAAGATTAGACTTTTCTCGACACACTATGGTCTAGACTTGTCAAATATAATTATTTGGATTCACTTGTATTTGCAAATAATCTACTTTGCCAGTCTTGGCCAATGTGTGGACAGCTTAGAGAATCCTTGGCTGTCATACTGATAATGATATCGCCGTTATCTATACTCTTAGATCACTACCAAAAAATCTTTTTCCAATGATAGGTTTCATTTTTGACAAGCTAGAATAGAATTATGAATCAGGGAATTAAAAAAAGAGACGGAAATCTATGTTATTTTATAAAATATTTTTTTTTTTTTTGTAAAAAAATAACTAAAAACACATTAATTACATACAAAAATGGGAGGGCATAGGGCGTCAATTGGGAGTCGCCGAAGTCGTCACTTTTCAGTGGCGGGGTCAGCGGTTCCCAAAGGAAACATCCCTTGTCGATGACACAATGACTGACAGTGTTTAGGAATAGAATCAACCATCATCATCATCATCACAAACATCACAAAAGGATTAACAATAATTTAGCCGGATGATGATGAAGGACTGTTTGTTTCACTTTTTCTAGTCTTTATTCAATGACTGTTTCAAGCAGGATAATAACGGCCGATAAATAGAACAAAGCCAGAACGATTGTGCCTGACAACATAAATGAACGGCCTGTCAAATCGAAGTCGTCGGATGTTATGATGCGTCGTTGATGCTGAAGTATTTGCTGACGATCGTTCTTTGAATCGTAAAGGAATTGGCTCGAATTTCTTGGCACGTAATTGAATCGGTTCAAGAATTGGATCCTCTTGTGAGCACGCTTCAAATTCCGCTAAGAACACGGCGTCAGAGAGGTAGAGAGGTCTTGCGGTTGCTGCCGCGGAACTCAGGCCACGAAGATCCGCTTTTGACGAGTCTAACAGGTCACGTAGACCCAAACGAAGAAGAAGCGTTGTGGCGTTCACTTCGCTGTATTGGTGAATTCGAGGTATTTGTAGTTCAAGATCCGGCCGTGAGACGAGCGATCGCAAAAGACGACGCCAAGCCCCTTGTCTGTGAACAAAAACGCGTCAAGTAGTCGTCATTGCAGGTTTTGGCACGGCAGCCAATCACAGAGCCGTCTTCTAATTCCAACATGGCTGGCTGCCTTTGTTAAATCAGCTCATTTATTACTTACAAAGGGAGTGCATAGCCTTGATAACACCGATTTGAACGAAAATACTTGATGAAAAACAAATTCTGTTAAAGCGAGAGAACGCGCTTCTCAACGGTTCGTCTAAAAAAAAAAAATGTTAAAGATTTTGCCTGCATGCCTTAAGCCATTGCTAACAATAACATTTACAAAGGTCTCGATGGCTAGATCGGTAGGGCGCATTCTTTATAAACAAAAAATCGCGCCTTGTACAACTTTTTTTTTTTGTGTAATTTATTTTTTTTTTTTGTTTCAGAATATTTTTTAATATTAATAAATAAATAAAAAGTTTTTTTTTTTAATTATTGGCATTTAATTTTATTGTTAGCAATGGCTTAAGGCATGCAGGCAAAATCTTTAACATTTTTTTTTTTTTTTTTAGACGAACCGTTGAGAAGCGCGTTCTCTCGCTTTAACAGAATTTGTTTTTCATCACATGAAAAATTTTTCGTTCAAATTGGTGTTATCAAGGCTATGCACTCCCTTTGTTAATTAAGACATTTTTGGCAATTAAGGATTTATTTAAGTAAAAAAAAATATATAAAAAATAATAATAATATTGAGATAATTGCAGGAAATAAATGTTAAGTCAAGCCAAAATTTCGGATTTTTTAATTAAAATATAATTTTTAAATATTCAATTAAGAAATATTTTTTATTTAAAATTTAGTAAAAATATGTATGAAAATAAATAGTATAAGATTTAATTTGTTTATTTTGAAATAAATTTATAAGGAAAGATTAAATTAACATTCAAGAAAAAACATCTTTTTGAAAGCGTTGTTGCGGAGAAAATAAGAAGCAATATGCAATGGAAAAACTTCCCTGGCTGCAAACAAGGAGCGGCGCCTGCGTTTATGAAAAAAACGCTCCGTGTGAATCTACCTCTAGTTAGCTAGGAAAATTGCCAAAGAACTTGGTATTTACCTGTAATCGGGGCCAAAAAGGCGGGATTCTAATTCCGGCAAAGAACCGTCGCCCCAGGGCGTCACAAGAACAGTGCTGACTTCGGATTCCGGAGCCTGAAGGGACACCACGGTCGCTTGAAGATCCTCATCGCGTCCGACGAAGAAACCGGACCGAAGAACCAGAGCAGGAACTGCCATTAGCCTGGAATAAAAGCAATTGAGACCAAATTTAATATTTTTGCAACACCCTAAACAAATAGAACGTAAGAATTGAATGCAGCGATCGAATCGAGAAATTTTATAAAAATTAAAGAAAACCCCATAAAAATCCGTCAAGTAGTTTCTGAGTTAATAAAAATTGGAATTTTTAAAATTTCCTTTTGCGGTATAATTGAATAGTGATATTTTTAAAATAAAATTTTAATATAAATCTTTAATTATAAAATTGTAATTGTGAGATTTAATTTTTAATTCTTTATAACTCAGAAACTACTTGACGAATTTTAATGGGGACTTTTTTAGTTTTGAAAATTTAAATTAATTTTCTTCTCGGATAACATATTTAAAACATTCCAAATTATTTAAAAAAAGAAAATAGGGAACGTTCAAGTATTTTTAGCCGAGGGGAGGGGTTAGATCAAATGTTATTAGTGCGTTAGGTTTACATTGTTACGTAACATTTCTTTTTTTAAGAAGAGTTATATATTTGTTGTTATTTTTAAAAAATTAATAAACAAAAAAGTATTTTTTGTATATTAATTCATTGCACCATAAAAAAAAAAAATTATTTATTTTATGGGCAGATCCCAAAAATGTTACAATGAGTTATGGTAGGGGAGGGGAGGGGGCAAAAAGATCGTGACGTAATATGTGAACGTTTCCATATTAAAGGAAAAAAATGGACTTTTTTTTGAATTTTTTTTTGTTTGTTTGTCCGAAACTACTGGACGGATTTTTTTTTTTTTTTTTTTTTTTTATTGATAACTTTTTTTTGGGCTATCATTAATTCAAATTAGGGTTATGGAACCCTCGTTTTAAAAGAATTGTTAATAAATTTCCATTGGCATAGAAAAATTATTTTCCGTCCCAAATAATAAACATCAAAAGGAATTTGTGTTTATTTTCAATTTATGGCTCCGCCTGTTAATTAGACTTGTTAGTGTGAAGCTCTGCCGCATTAGTTGCCTAAGCGCTAGGGGCTCGGGAGAAAGCACTAATAAAAATGGCGTTCGTTCAATGATATATCAAATTATTTCTATTTCAATACTCTACGCTTTGTTCTGTTTGTAAATTTTTCATTTTGTTGTTGTTGTTGTTTTTTTACGGAATTTAATACAAAACATCCATTTTGAAACTTTTGTTTAGGAATTTGCAGGAAAAAGTTATCTTTTTAGAGAGTTATTAGACTAAAACAAATATTTATAAAGTTAATTTAGCGCTAAATAATACAAAGATACGTTTATTGTTATATTATTTTAATTTTAAACTTCCTAAAACTACTAAAATTGAATTTAAAAAAAGTCCCATAAAAATCCGTCAAGTATTTGCAGAGTTACAAACAAAAAATTAAAATATTTCTCATTATTATTATTATTTTATAATTAATAATTAAAATAAAATTTTAATTTATTGTTATTTATATATAAGAAAAGAGAAAAAATAATTAATGAAATATTTAATTACTTATAGAATAATATTTGTGAGATTTATTTTACTTTTTAATTTTCTGTTTGTAACTCAGCAAATAGTTGACGGATTTTTATGGGGCTTTTTTTTATAAAAATTGCATTCATGGTATGCTCAGCTATTTTTCCATAATGAATGGGAGAAAGTAACGATTTGCATTGTACTTCATATCACTGGGATCGAAATATTTACAAATATACGGATAATAGGCAGAAGTATTTATTTTTTGGCCGACTGTCCTTAGAATTAATATTTGAATACAAAGATACGTTTATTGTTTATTATTTTAATTTTAGACTCCTTAAAAACAGTAAAATTGAATTAAAAAAGTCCCATAAAAATCCGTTATGTGTTTGCAGAGTTACAAACAAAAAATTAAAATTTAAAATTATTATTATTATTATTTTATAATTAATAATTAAAATAAAATTTTAATTTTATCATATATATTTAATTAATTATAGAATAATATTTGTGAGATTTATTTTACTTTGTTTGTAACTCTGCAAATAGTTGACGGATTTTTATGGGACTTTTTTTTAAATGTGTATAAAATTCTTTTTATTTTTGGAAAAGCACATTTAGGCGTTAAGGAGAATTCTAATTCCATTTTCGACGATGTTTTCAATAGAAAAGAAACATCAAATATTTTACCTTCGTCTTCTTTCCGATTCAATTGAACTTGGCACATACATGACCCCATCATCACCCTCTGACGAGAAAGGTCCACAGGCACCATGCAAAATACTAGCTGTGAAAGAAGCCAAGGGCGGCCGGAGTTGTAAAAATTCTTGACTTTTCAACGAGGAGAGACTTCCTCGTGTTTGATCTTCAAGTGCAGCTTTTGTGTTTGTCCTAAGCAGGTTAGGAATTGCGTTCGGCCATTCATCGCCTGGCAATTCAGCAACGTCCGCTTGGTAGAATAATTGGGCTTGATTCTTGTAAAATTCTAACAATCTTCCTTGATCCTGGAAACGATAAAAGGAATTATTTATTATAAAAGGGATCATATATTTGTATATTCTAACCTTATCTGCATAGAGTTGTCTAATAAATGCAGCTCGGTGAACTCCTTGCTTAGGGCCGGCGTTAATAATAGAATTTGTCGTCTCCCTAAAAGCCGCGTGAGGATTAAACGTATGAACGTCATCGAGGCCAAGTAGATTATTCATTTGCCCCGATGTTGGTCCCCTTGCACCCAGAAATAACAACGCCAATTGTGACGTAGCGGCAAATGGCGAGAAGACCAACGATTGATTCTTATTTGATGGTGATTTATCTAAACTTCTCCAAATTCTCCATGCTAATTCGTTGCATAATTCTGCAAATTTATAGGCATCGGTTTCTTCAGCTGCTGCTGGTGCATCGCCTGGATAATCAACTGCAATTTCTGATTGAGGCGCAAGTGTCGTCGGTTTTGCCAATTCTGATTGGGACATTGTAATAATCTCTTCTGTAGTTGTAAATTCATATTTTGAAAAAGACGATTCATTGTCTGTTGATTCTGCTGGGGAAGAATCAATCATCACCGTTGTTGTTTCTTCATTCTCTTCGTTTGTTGTTGTTGTTGTTTCTACGAGATTTTCTGTCGTTGTTTCTAAATCCTCTAAATTATCCGTTGTTGATAAGTATTCAAATTCCTCTAAAGATTCAGTCGATCGCTCTTCCTCCTCCTCCTCCTCCTCGCCTTCCTCAGATTCAATTTCGCTCTTTAGTTTTTTCTTTATACTCAAATTCTCTTCTGACAAAGACACATTAATCTCTGATGAAACATTTTGTATTTTTTCCTCATTTTGTACAGATTCTAAATATTCCCAATTTGAATTTTTAATGTTTTCAGTGCTATTTAGAGTAATTAACGCTTCTGATTCCGGAATTGGTGGAGGAGAAACTGTTAGATGAATTATTTCTGTATCACTTGCATTGCCGACGATGACCCAAGTTGCTGGAAGTTGATTCGAACTTGCTATTAGGGCTAGAGCAGGATCATTCACTAAGGAATCATTATTTTTATTAACTAAATCTTCTATGAGCTGCCAATCTTTTATTTCGGCGATATATGTCGATCCTTCATTTAAAGGTGGCACTAAAGAGGAAGAGGGGATGATTGTAATATCTTCATTATAAGATATTGTTGATGTTGAAAAGTCTTCGGAATTTATTGTATCTTCACTACTTGATGACTGGCTAATTATTTGAGAAGTAGTTTCTAATTTCAATTCAGAATTCATATCTTCATTACTTATTGTTGTCAAATTTTCATCTTTATTTGGAATTATTTGCCATTCTTGAATTTCAGCTGCATTTATTTCATCTGAATTTATTTGAGGTTCTAACGAAGAAAAATTGTTTTGTTGAGATTCATTAATATCAGTCATTTCCTCAAAGGAACTTTGAGTTGTTGTTGTTATTGAATTCATTTCAGATGATGATGATGAAGATGCGGTTGAAATTTGACTAGAAACATTTGTATTTTCTGTTGATACTGTATGTAAAATTTCATCATTCAAATTGCTTGAAGCACTCAGAATTTTTTCTTCACTTGTTATTGAATCAGTAGTTGTTGTTTCAACATTATTATTTTCATCTTCAAAAGTACTAATAGTAGTTTCTTCCATCAAAGAAGTTGTAAATTTAACTTCCATTTCGGTTGATTTTTCATCATATGGTGTTTCTGAAGTTTCGACCTCTAAATTAGCATTTTTATTATCGGATTCTTCTTTAGTTAAAATATCTAATGTGCTAATTCTATTTTCGGTTAATATCGTCGTATCAGAAATATTATTTGAACTTGTGAAGAATTCAGTTGATTCCGTTGTAGTAATTTCTGAATCAATAGTAGAAATTCTCGGAGAATATTCTTCAGTCGATACTTTATGGACTAATGTTGTTTCTGGCAAAGAAGTTTCGTCTTTTGTAATAGGAACTGTCGTTGATTCAATTGTTGTTGATGATTCTTTTGTGGTTGGTTGAATTTTTATATATTCAAAATTAGCTTCCCCTAGAGAGTCATTTAAAGTTTCAACTTCTTGTGTGTTTATTGTCGTATGAGTTGAATCTAAATTCGTCTCCATATTAAGAGAGGGAACTGTTGTTGCTTCCGTTGTTGCTTCCTTAATTGATTCTGTTGTCTGAATTTCTTCTTCTGTTGTGATCTCGATTTCTTCATTTTCATTCATTTTGCTAACGTCTTCTATTGATTCTGAAACGTTTTCGTTTAATTCAGTCGTTGTTTGAATCTCTTCCTCTGTCGTTTCAATTGTTGAAGATATCTCATTTTGAATTTGAGATAATGTTGTAAAATCTTCTTTTTCAGTTGTAATGGTATCTTCGGTGGTTGTAATTTCTGATTTCTCTACTTCAATTGAAGAAGTTTCAATAAGCGGTTCATCACCAAACATAATATGATTAGGCGTAGAGACAATTGGATTTAATGATATCTCGCTAGTAGTTGATGGTGTTTCAGTGTTACTGGATTTCTGTGTGGTATCAAAAGTTGTTGGTATTGTCTCTGAGGGTTCATTTACATTTGTTAATTTTATAGGGGATATTGTAGTTGTGCTTGAAGTTGTTCCAATTTTAGTTGAACTTTGAGTTGTTTCAATTTTAGGTGAATTAGTCAGACGTTGTTTCAATTTTGGGTGAACTAGATGTTGTTTAATTTGAGCAGATGTTGTTTCAATTTTGGGTGAACTAGTTGAAGATGTTGTTTCAATTTTGGGTGAACTAGTTGCAGATGTTGTTTCAATTTTGGGTGAATTTGTTGTTGTTTCAATTTTAGGTGAACTAGTTGCAGATGTTTCAATTTTGGGTGAACTAGTTGCAGAGTTGTTTCAATTTTGGGTGAACTAGTTGATGTTGTTTCAATTTTGGAAGTGGATGTTGTCTCAATTTTGGGTGAACTAGTTGCAGATGTTTCAATTTTGGGTAAATTTGATGTTGTTTCAATTTTGGGTGAACTAGTTGCAGATGTTGTTTCAATTTTAGATGTTGTTTTAATTTAGTTTCAGTTGTTTTTTAATTTCGGGTGAACTCGTTACAGATGTTATATCAGTTTTAACAGTTGTGGTATTAAATTTCATTGTCGTTGTGCTAGATCTAGAGGTTGTAAGTGTAGCTGGCTTGGCTGTCGTCGGCCGATAAGTAGTGATTGTTGGTTCCGTTGTAGAGCTTCTATCAGTTCCCCAACCAAGGACGCTATTCCATGAAGCAACTCCTGGCTTTGAGGCCACTGAGGGTTTAACTGGCGGCGGAGGAGGCGGTCGTCGTCGTGCTGCCTCTACAACAGCTCCAACAGACGCCACGACATCAGCAGCTGCCAGTGAAGAACTGAAAAAAACAAACGGAAATTAATTATCAAAGAGAGCGAGTGTTTATGTATTCACTTTGGGGTTGTTTATTATACCTGGGCTCACTATGATAGAAAGAAGGTGTGGCAAGAAGCTGCGAGGGCTTAAGTGGCTGCCGTTTAAGCACTCCATCTGGCGCCCAAGCCCAGAATTCGAATTTATCTGGTCTTGCCAGGGCTGGTGGCGATGCAACCCCCCCGGAAGACGAAGCTGCCGCCGCCACAGGTTGAGGTCTGCCCAATGCGTCGGCCAGATAAGCGCCTTCGTCCATCACCACCGACACAGATGTCACCACACTAACACAAACAAACAAACAAACTATATATAATATCTATTTATGATTATTACCGATGGAACAGCGTCCTTGGTTGGGCAACTGATTGACGGAACCAACAATCACTACTTATCGGCCGACGACAGCCACAAGCTACACTTACAACCTCTACCAGGTCATTCATTAAGTCCGTAGGATGAGATATAGATGGCGTTACTAGAATTTTTTCCATATGATTTTTATTTAGTACTAACCTTCAAACGATACGTGTATAAATTTGACAGCAATCTAACTATTGATTTGTGAGTTATAGAATTTTATGTGAAGCAACTTTTGTTATTGGAAAAAATGGAAAAAAGTGAATTTCCCTGTCTGGATAGAGCAGAGTTCGGGTAATGTTTATCAAGCCATTGTTTGGTTTCCACTGTATTTTTTTTCATCAAAAAGCAATGCTTTATTAAAACTCGAAATTCACTTTTTTCCATTTTTTTTCCAATAACAAAAGTTGCTTCACATCAAATTCTATAACTCACCTATCAATAGTTAGATTGCTGTCGAATCAATAGTTAGATTGCTGTCGAATCAATAGTTAGATTGCTGTCGAATCAATAGTTAGATTGCTGTCGAATCAATAGTTAGATTGCTGTCGAATCAATAGTTAGATTGCTGTCGAATCAATAGTTAGATTGCTGTCGAATCAATAGTTAGATTGCTGTCGAATCAATAGTTAGATTGCTGTCGAATCAATAGTTAGATTGCTGTCAAATTTATACACCTATTGTTTGAAGGTTAGTACTAAATAAAAATCATATGGAAAAAATTCTAGTAACGCCATCTATATGTCATCCTACGAACTTATTGAATGACCTGTTATATCTAGCACAACTACTTTGAAATTTTATACCACAATTGTTAAAACAGATAAAACATCTTCATCTAGTTCAGCACCCATCTAAGGTTTCGCCAAGCTTAGAAGAAATATACAAAAGAGACTAAGGGACGAAACAAAATCAAATTGAGAATAAACAAAATCAAATTGGGAATTAACATTTTTACATTTATTTTTAATTACCCTTTTCGGAAATTTTTAAGAGGAATAACCGGGTTTTTAAGAGTCCCTGGTGTTGTGTGTTCTTTGCTATCTCATTGAACATTCAAAGAGAATATATGTATGTTTATTTACTTTAGTATTATTGTTGTAAAAAATTGTTAATTTTTCCACCAAATTTTCTCAATGAAAATTAAGTCTTTTTTATTTCAACCCTTCATCTTATTAATCTCCTCTCGCTTAAATACGAATGCTGTACCCCAAAATATATATTATTCCTAATAAGGTTATGTATAAAGTTATATGGCCTAAGTTACCGAAAAGACTGTGAAAAGTGTTTTTTTTTATTAAAAAAAAAATCTCCCAACACCTGGCCATGCGCTAAACCCGCCAAAGGCAGTCGTTCGGTCTATATATATATATAAATAAAAATAATAATAATAATTTTTAATATTTACTTTAATTTTGTTTTTATTTCTATTTTTTTTTATTTATTTAACAAATCTGTGAGAATGTTTATTTGCTGGTGGACCAAACGCCCCAATAGTCCCTGGGAATCAACTGAGAAAGGTTTTTTTGTATTTTTTTTTTTTGTTTTATACATTTTTTTGTATTATTTTAATTTTCCAGGAGGGGGGGGGCAAGTGCCTGGTTGCCCCCCCCCCCTGCGGACGCCCATGTTTGTCTCCAGTCGTAAACGAAAATTCATTATAATCCGTTTATTAGAAAGGGATTTATTCATATAAAAATAAATAAAAAAAATAAAAAAAAAAATGAAAAAAGAGAGAAATAAACAAAATAAATTTACAGTAAAAGTTTTACTTTATTTTATTTTTATATATATATATATTTTTTTTAACACACTTTTTTCTCATTTACACAGTCTTTTCGGCAACTCAGGCTATATAAGACCTTTATGATATCCGTTATTGATTAATATACATATTTGGGGTTCAGGCATTCTTATTTGGTATCCAAATGGCTTAAATAAAATCATCGGACTGCCTGGGGTCCTAACCCGCGACTTTTGGTATAAAAGGCCAGCACGCTAACCCCTACACCAAGCCCCGAGGGCTTGTTCATCTTAATTTAATTGTTAGCGAGACGAATAGCTGAATCAGTATGTAGTAGAAAATAAAAAACCGAGCAGCTATGTTAATTTCTTTATTTAAGAACCCACAGTGACGTTTCGGTCGACTATGCGACCATCTTCATGGCTATAATGGATTTTATAGAGGTTGTACAAACAAAATAAAAATTTTTAATTATCATTACCTAGAGTTTGTCTTGAAAAATTTTTGTTTGTACAACCTCTATAAACTCCATTATAGCCATGAAGATGGTCGCATAGTCGACCGAAACGTCGCTGTGCGTTCTTAAATAAAGAAATTAACATAGCTGCTCGGCCTTTTCTTTCTTCTACTACTTAATTTTTTTTTTTTTTTGACTCGAGTTGTCAATTTCTCTGAAAGTCAAGAACTGAAATCTTAAGCTAATCAACTCAAAGAAAATAAAATTCCTCTAATTAGAGTTGTATTCACATTCCATTCACACTTTTAGCGTTGAAGGGGTCATTATGTATTCTCCATTGGCTTTTACTCTAAAGTGTGTTTCTATTGTCTCCCCGCTAAAGAGCTGAATATGTAAAAAAGAAAATCTCGACAACGGAAATGATTATCTTTACGATTAAATTAAGGGTCCCACACCAGATTTTGACATTTCGATTGGATATATTTTATTGAAAATAGACATTTTAATTTCCTCTTCTTTGATTCCTCTCTCGCTATTCAAAACGAAAAAGAGAGAGAAAGGAATTCTTTTTTTTGCTGATTTCCTGCATTTTCTAATCTCTTGTGTTGAGTGAACGCGTAATCAATCACCTGCTGCTTAACACCCGATCATCTTCTTCTGGAGATTTAATAGCGGCTCCTGAGACTCCACCACTCGTCACAATCAGCAACGTTGCGGCGATGACGGCGACGGCCGCCATGGAAGCCGCTCTGGAACAAAAAAAAAAAAAAAAAAGATATAATCTCTGCGACCTTCTTCAGATAATACAATCACAAATCGTCTGATATCTAGAACAACTGCATTACAATTACAACGCCATCTGGATTGAACTTAGAAACAAGAATCTTGTTACTATGTTCAGCTCAGATGGCGCTGGAGTTGCAATTGGACGGCCATCTTGATTTCTGTTTTCTGTCCACTAGTTGTAAGCAAGGGGGTAATTACCCCCCCCCCCTCCCCGAGGTTTGAGAAAAATATCGGGAATAAAATTTTAAAAATTAATAGTCTACTTAAAAATTTGATTTGTATATATATATATATTCTGTACAGAATGCACCTTTAAATTATGGAAAGTAAGAAAAATTGTGTGCTGTGCGACCAGTCACACCTGATTACCCCCCTCCCCCTCCTTTAGATCCGCTCTTGCCTTCTTCAGTTACAATCACAAATCGTCTGATATCTATAACAACAGAACCGTCGATGTATTACAACTCTAACGCCATCTGGATTGAGCTTAGAAACAAGAATCTTGTTACTATGTTCAGCTCAGATGCCGCTGGTGTTGCAATTGGACGGCCATCTTGATTTCTGTTTTCAGTTCAAAATGTAGTTCATTAGATGTAAGGCGTTTTGTAATACATCTTAAATAGGCTACACAATGAAATGTTTTATCTTGTACAAATAAATCACAAAAACATGACTATCAAACTTGTTTCTATGTTCAGCCAGATTGCAATGATCCGGCCATTTTGGTTTTGTTTCTAGTTAGAAATAAGACGCTTTTTTAAAGCATACCATGGAAGGGTTTATTGAATCTTTTACAAATAAATCACACTGCACCCGAAAACAAATATCTTTAAAATAGTGGAAGAGAGAGAGAAGAGGTTAATATATATATATAGATATATACGCTCTACATCTTCTATTTTATTTCCAAGAGTGACTAACTTGATATATATAATTTTACATCTCTTCTTTTGAATATGATATTATTATTAAAAAAATTAAAATACACCTTTTCTTCTTCCAATTCTAATTAATCAAAATTAACTAATTAAAAAAAAAAATAAATAATGAAAATAAAAAAGATTAAGAAATTGTTGATATCTTGACTTCATTGTCCACTAAAAATGCTAATTCTTCAGTGTCTGTAAAGAAGTTTCACTTCTAAAAATCAAAGAAATTAGCACAATTTCATCAATTTTTCTCACAAAGTTAATTGAATTTTTTTTCTCTTTCTTTGTTTTTTAAAATTAATTAATTTTTTCCCATATGCAAATATAAAATTTGCATATTTTTAAGAGGCTTTTTATTCCCAAATATAAACATAGATGACGTTTTGCCCGTTAAAAGTGTGGAATAATATTGACATAAGAAAACGGAATTTTGTACAATCAAATAAGTGACAAGTCTTAAAAAAATAAAAAATAAAGTTACGACATTTTTCGCCTCAATTAATCTGATGATTACCTGAGAGAGAGAAAGAGAGTCATTGACTTAATCGAGCCAGTGACTGGCCAAGAAAAAAAAAACACGAATCACTGGAATGGATATAATAAACAAAAAAAAAAAAAATAATTTTAATTGGAAAATAAAATTTCAAAAATTTTTATATATCCGACATTTCATTCTTTTTTTTTTTTTAATTTTCATTGCCCTTTTCTACAGAATCAATCAAATCAAAATTATACCATGAGCTCAACAATTAAAATTTATTCTAACCTTCTAAAAATATGATTTAGTCAAAGAATAAACTCTCGTGCATTGTTTCGTCATTCATATATTTCTACATCTCTTCCAAATTTTATTTATTAATACTGATATATAAATAAATATAAAAGAGATTTGTCTTTAGTAAAAAATATTAATAATTCAAAAAACAATCACAAAATTTATAAATATATATATATATATATATATATATATATTATATATATATATAATCTACATCTCTTCGAATAAAATGCATTTTGACCTCAATTTATTCTTCTTTATAATTTATTTAAAAAAAAAAAAATCAAATTTAATTATTATTTGAGATATTTATTTAATAATTAATAATAAGAAATATGATATTTATAAATTAAAAAAAATTTTTTTTTTCAAAAAGAATAGAAATAAAAGAAGACTTTTTCTTCAAAGTCGAATTTGTATGTTTACAAATATAGTGAAGGGAAACTTTTAAATATAGAAAGTAAAAATTGTTATTTATTGAAAAAAAAAGTTATTAAATTAAAGTAAAACTTTTACTGTAAATTTATTTTGTTTATTTTGCTCTTTTTTCATTTTTTATTTATTTTTAACCTTAAAAAAAAATTGTTTAGTCAAAGAATAAATTCATTGTTTCGCCATTTATATATATTTCTAACCTATCTATGAAATAATTATTTTATTTGTCAGACTATTGTAATTTTTTTCTATTAATTATATTTATTTATGTTTTTGTTCTTATTGTTATAATTTAATTAAATTTATACTAAATCGACTTATGATCCCATTATTCTAGTAAATTATATCTCTGACATTTAAAATTACAATTAATTTTAATGAATTTCCAAAATCAAAATTTTATTATTAATAAAAATAAAAATCATTTCAAAATAATTAAATATTAATATTATTTCTAAATCAAATGAAACAATGATTTTTTTTTTTTTAGGTTAAAATCGAATTTGAATTTCTTTCAAACAGATGTAGATTATATATAGCCATCTTGTAAATGAAACAATTTTATTTTTGAGAGATATTATTTATTAAAAACAAAAAAATAAATAAATAAAATTAATAGAAAAAAAATGACAAATAAAATAATTATAGATAGGTTAGAAATATATATAAATGACGAAACAATGAATTTATTCTTTGACAATATATAAAAAAAAGAGCATAATAAACAAAATAAATATTTTTCCTCTGTTATAGAGATCAAAACCCGGAAATTGAATGATATAAAAGAATTTAACTTGGACAATGAACTTAATAATTGAATGTCATAAAATAATGATGACAATTTAATGAATTAAAAGAATTTTGCCGTTTTTTTTTTTTTTTTTATTAAACAAAAATGTCAAAAACATCTGTCAAATAATAATAAAAATTCTTTTTCTTAAAAAAAAAAGGGTTCAATTATCATTTCAAATTCAATCAACTGGAACGACGATGGTCATCTCTCGTTGTTGTTGTTGTTGTTGTTGTTCATTAAAATCGGCTACAATGCAATGCAATTGCAAGTCCTTTTATACAAAAATGAATAAGTTCAATGCCCCCCCCCTCCCCCTCCCCCTCCCCCTTCGCTTCCTTCCACGCTCCATTAACTGAAAAAAAAAACTTTAAAAATGTAAAGAGAAGAAAGAAATTCTCTTTTTTTTTGTTGTCGTCTCTGGCAACAACACTTTTACCCCTTCAACTAAATTAAAATTCTTTATCACAATTTAATTAGACTAAAAAAAATATTTTTAAATTCCAGTGCCGACGTTTCGGTCATCTTCAGGGCTTTAATTTCTCCATATTATTTCAATTTAAGTTGAATGCCCACGATGGTCCTGTATGTGACCGAAACGTCATCACTGGAATTATGTTTGAGTTCATTTCCGAAAATTAGACCCGAAAGTTGTTTAGAAGCTTGCTGTTGGTTGTCTCAGTGAGCAGGCGATACAAATTTATTTCACCTTAAATTATGGACTGCAGAATTTTATTGTTACAAAATTTTCAAATTTCGGTCATGTAGTTGCAAAGAGAAATAAAAATTGATCTAATCTCACAATTAAAATTCATTTTCTTCTTCCATTTAGAGTTTAAATTATAAAAAAAAATCTAATCTCGGGGAGCTCGTCATTCATATAGTCTTTACAAAAAGTTAACCCTCTGATTAAAAAACAATCCTTTATTATAATAAGCCGTCCGCTGATTGGCCAATTTCTATTTGTAATTTCTCAAAATTCAAATTTAATTTCATCAAAAAAAAAGCCCATAAAAATCGGTTAAGTAGTTGCAAAGGAAAAAAAAATTGAATTTTAATCTCACAATTGTAATTCTATAATCAATGATTTATATTAAATTGTATGTAATTTAATATATACATTGATAATATTAATTTAATTTTCCTTTGCAACTACTTGACCGATTTTTATGGGCTTTTTTTTAATTTTCCCGATCTATTTATTTGTAATATAGATATATTTAATTATTTATCTATGTTCATTTGATGGTGAAGAATCTAATAAACATAAATACAAGAGTAGTAGACGACAATTTTAAAAACCTAATTGCCATGACAACAACAACAACAACAACAAAATTGCAAAATATTATCATCATAATCATAATCATCCAAGTTGGAGATCTAAATATAATAATAATTGTGTAATTCTATTGGGCAAGAGATTTGTGTCAATTCATATGAAATAAACTTGAGAACTAATGAACCAATTTGACACAACTTCTCTTTTTCTATTTGCCCTAGAAAAAATAAATAAATAAATAAATAAATCTCACATTTGTTAAAGCTAGACCAATGAAATTAATTTCTCAACTCGCTATGAATATGTGTATTTGTGAATTTTACTTTCTTTTATCTATATATGTTTATATATAAAAAGTACCGCGCGATCATGTCACAAATTCTATTTGATGGAAATACACGTTTTGATTGTTTCTTTGTGAATAAAATATCTCAAGTTAAATTTAATATTTAAAAATAAAATCGGCCAAATACTTTTTGAATTTTTCCGATTTTATCAAAAGATTTTGTTTAAAATTCATAGAAAAGAAAAAGAGAATTGATTTGATTAGAAATATTTGCTTCTGGTGGGTAGCTAGATAGGCTAGAGATTTTGGGTTCGATTCCCGGGGTTTTGGTCCAACATAAATATATCCACATGAAAAAATCAGATAACTTTTGAATATCGAATGTAAGGTGTGCCATCAATCAATCACACCTGATTTAAAGTCATTTAAAAAAAAGCTCTTAAGATTTTCTACACATTAATATAAAAAAAAAACACCCCATGAAAATTCGTCAAATAGTTTCCGAGTTAAATGCGTAATAAAAGAAAAATAATTAAATCTCACAATTATTATTCAATAATTAATTATATATATACAAATTATTACATTTTAATTATTTAAAATTTATTATTAATTAATTAAATTTAATTATTAGCCTTCAATTGTTGGTTAATAAATAAAAATATTAAAATTTCTTTTTAAAAGTTGATTGAATGGCAAAAAAAAAGAAAAAAAATGCAAAAGGCAAAGGGTACACACTTTCACGCAGGAGAGAAAACTTTATTTTCAAATAAAATAAAAAAATATTCATCTCTCTTTGATGATAATAATAAATTAAACGAATAAAATTATAAATTTTGAAACAAAGAAGATTTTTGTTGGAAATTTATTTATTTATTTATTATTTTATAATTTATTACAAATTTGCTTGATCAGCATCAATCGCTATCAATAAACTTCCGGAGAAATTAATTTACCTTTCTTCTATCTATATATATAAATTTGTTTGTCCTGCATGCCGGAAGAATTTTTTTTTTTTTTTAGGCTCAAATTACACCCTCTTCGGCCCACCGAGGGCGGGCTTTGCGGCTAGTCCTCGATAAAACTTTTGCCCTGAGAAATCTCACCAAAATTATTATTTTTTTTTTTTTTTGGAAAAATGTGTTAAATTTATTTCATTTAACGTTTCGGTTACATCCTCAAAGGTGTTAAGTGAATATAGATTACTTCAGTTTAAAATTGGCAAATGTACAGTATTACATAAGAAGCGGGGAGGGGAAAGAGGAGGGGGGGGTTAATGACAAAATTTTTATTTTTACTTTTATAAATATTATTTATATATTCTAAAACTAGACATTCTCCCGAGTAAAATGATATATCACACTTGTATATTTTGTTAAGTTATATCATTTTTACTTAGATTTGGTTACATCCCTAATTAAAGGAAAATCAAAACATTAATTATTAAATAAATAACAAAAAGCAATTAAAATTTAAATAAATATAAATATATTTAATTAAATATAGAATTATAATTGTATGATTTAATTATTTTAATTCAAAATTACTAAATTACTTGACGGATTTTAATGGGGTTTTTTTAATCTAATTTTAATTTATTATTTCCAAAAAAAAAAAAAAAAAAAAAAAACATTAAAATCCCACAAGTAGTCCAAAATTAAACCGAATAATTTAAAATAAATAATTAAATCATACAATTATAATTCTATAATTAATTAAATATGATATGAAATTAAATTTTAATTGCTTTATTTATTTATTTAATGATTTGATTAGGGTGGTAACCAAGTCTATGTAAAAATGATATTATTTAACAAAATATACAAGTGTGATATATCATTTTACTCGGGAGAATGTCTACTTTTAGAATATTTATAAAAATTTTTATTTACTTCCAGTTTTTTGAAGTGAAATTAAAATTAAATTAATTAACGCGAGTGAATACACGGGAGTGAAATTGTTATTTATAGCATGACTGAGAGGTCAGGGTCGTCGAGTGTGTGCTGTTCAGGGGGGAGGGGGGGGGAAGGGAGCCCGGTCAGTACAGTTAGGGCAGACAGGTAACAGGACTATCTCTGGTGGGTCTCACGGTCACTGGGCCATCTCTAACGGTGTGCGCCAAGCCGCCGGTCACTCAGTCAACAGCCAACAGCCGGCAACTTCGGTAATTCACACATAACATATTGTATTGTATTTATTTATTTATTATTATAATAGCAAACACCTCACATTTTTTTGAGGTCAATTTGTGACGTTAAAAAAAATAAAAAAAATTAAATTTACATATCTCTCTTGATTTTCTTAAATTCTGAAACTAGTTGACGAATTTTAATGGGGTGTTTTTTGACTAAAGATGGCAACTGCGTAAATCCCGCCATCGGCGGACTTTGCCCCCCCCGGGACCCCCTAGCCCGCCGCAGGCAGGCCCTCGCGAATGCGGGGGTAATATGGTGTGACTGTCCGCACAGCACATAACTTTCTCTTAACTTTCGGTAATTTCAAGTTGCATTCTGTACTTTGTTTACCAGAATATATATTCTACAAATAAAATTTTTTGAAGTATTAATTTTTAAAATTTTATAATTTAAGGTTGTTCGGATAGTACCCCGTAAGTCATAATAGAATCTAAATTTTTTTTTAATAAAAAAAATGTAACTGACAGCGAGAAAAGAGTATTATTTTATGCGATGTTGCCAGACTAGTCTGAGTCTCATTTTTAAATATTGGCGACTGTCATTTTGGAGAATTTTTTTAACTTTCTTGTTAAAATATCTTTAAAAAAAAATCTGTAGAAACTTTTTGATTTTATGTTTAACGTATTCCTCGGAAGTGAATTGATAAAATGTAAGTTTTTTTGTTTTTGTATCTATTGTAGAGGTGGCTATATAATTCGATATGTGTGCGTTTCGTCGATATTCCCCATAGACTACATGTTAAATTTCAATTTTTTAAAAATTAATTACCCTTTTTTTAATGCTTTTTTTTGTCCGGACTTTACTGATGACATCCACCCGAGAAATCGCCGTTCTTGGCATTGCTTAACCTCAATGGCAGGGATATTTTTTTCTAAATTATTATATAAACAACAACAACAAGGAATCAATTTAAATGAGTTAATGAATGCAAATTTCATAATTATGAGTTTACAAAAGAAAAAAAAGAAGACAAGTGAGATTCACATCTCATCAACTGATATAGGGTATAATTAACGTCACGGATATGCGGTATTATCTATTCATCCATCCATCCGTCGTGTAACAAGGGAAAAAATAAAAATAAAAACGTAACTAAAAGAACTCACTAACTAACAGTGAAAGCTCTTTAAAAAAAAATCTGGTGTGACTGGTCGCACAGCACATTACCTTCGGTATTCAAAATTATGTTTAGGTTTGAAAGCTTTTAGGTTTTTAGGAGAATTTTTAATCATAGACTACATTTTTGTATTATTAAATATTTATTAAAAATATTACAACGTTTCGGCTGCTTATTCTGCAGCCGTTATCAAGTACTGTGCACTTGCTCCGATCCAACTGTCATGTCCGTTACGTGCCTTTTTATATTTATATATATATATACAACGACGTCAGCGCCATCTTTTGGCATTTCTGACAAATTAGATTCAAATTTTCCCGCTATTTTCACTCATTTCCATGAAGTTATCATCATAATTCGATAATTGTGACTAACTTCATGGAAATGAGTGAAAATAGCGGGAAAATTTGAATCTAACTTTACAGAAATGCAGACAGATGGCGCTGACGTCGCTATATATAAAAAGGCAAGTAACGGACATGACAGTTGGTTCATTTGAGTCGGAGCAAGTGCACAGTACTTGATAACGGCTGCAGAATAAGCAGTCGAAGCGTTGTATATATTTTTAATAAATATTTAATACAAAAATGTGGTCTATGATTAAAAATTCTCCTAATAAAAAATTAGTATTTAGTGGGGAAGGCTGTTTTAACAAGGCAACTAGTTGAATACACTAGTTAACTCAACTCAGTTTTCCTCTTTTAATAATTATTTCGATTGTACACAGTGATTTTCACTTAAAAGTAGATTTCCTTACCCTTAATTTGAATTAATGTTAGTCTCAAACCACCCCAGGAAAATTCCCTACCATTTGAAAAAAAAAAAAAAAATCCGGCCAGTAGTTTCTGAGTCGATGTCGTACAAACAGATAGATTTTGTCTTTTATATATTCTAATATTTTTACATTATTTTACATTATGTAGACTCACACAGATTTGGCCTCCGGGACTCGCCAATTAATGGGGCCCATCATGGACTGATCCCCCGGACCCTAAAATTGAGGTTGAAACCTCAAGGGCGAGGGTGCAAATAATAATGATAATAATTTGCTTTGATTCTCTTGGGAATCTGAGAAAAAAAAAAATAAAAAATCACCCCATCAAGGGCATAAACCTTTTTTTTTTTGGTGGTGAAAAAATTTATTCTTTTTTTTTGAGAATCCAATTTGTTAAGAAAAAAATTTACACTTAAGTGTGTTAAAAAAATTATTAATTTTTTTTTTTTTGAAACTTACAACCTAGTCTTTTTAATTATATTTCACTTTTCACATACGGTTGATGTCTACAGTTGGTTAGTTAAAATTTAATTCTTTACCTGTTGACCCATAAAAATCGGTCAAGTAGCTTCATAGTTATCAACAAATAATAAAAATAATTAAAACCCGCAATTAATTAATTAATACTCAATAATTATTATTAATTACATTATTAAAATGAATAACAATGAAAATAAAAATAATGAAAAAAAAATTTATTATAAATCACTAATGATAGAATTTTAATTGTGAGATTTAATTTTTTTTTTTTTTAACTCTGAAATTACTTGACGAATTTTTATGGGACTTTTTTTAAAATCATTTTCACTTGATAGCTTAGGCTTTATTTTTATAAAAAATTATAAATTAATAAATAAATGTTTATTTCTCATTGCAATTTTTGTATGTTTGTCCTGTATGCATTTCGAAACTAGTGGACGGATTTTCATGGGGATTTTTTTAATTGGTAGTGAATTTTCCTGAGGTGATTTTAAGCTTTCTTTATAAAGAAGAAAAATGCGGCAGCATTGCGGCTAGATACCAATAAAATTTTTTTTTTTGTAATTTGAGAATAAAATTTTTCATAATCGTTATTCGTCAGTTTTTTTTTTTTATTTTTTTATCATTCAATTTTGTTTATCAATAATCAAAGTGTGAAGTCATTGATTTAAATCAAAGAGAGGTCGTCTGTCTGTTATGTCTACAAATTTCAAGCAAACTTTGCGGAATTCCGCCTCCAAGGGAAATATAGCGTGATCTCTAAAAGTAGAAGAAGAAAAAGAGTGCAGAGTTGCAAAAGAATAGAAAAAAGAAAAAAAAAAAAAGCATAATCATTCACTTGTTCACACGGTCAATTGAAACTTGAGATAGCCTAGTGAAACAAAAAAAAAAAACAAAGGTGACACTCTACGTGTTGCGCGGGAATCGGCAAGAAAAATTTATATTAAATTTGAGATATTTAATTATTTATTTATTTAATTAAACATTGAAAATAAAATGATGCGCTTAATTAGCAAAGAATGCAAGAGATGTAGAGCGTATATATATATATATATATCCTCGTAGACATCAATAGTCATAACTAACCTAACCTAATATGATATGCGAGGAAAAAGTATAATGGAATAAATTATAAATATAACTATGCCCATAACTGTTTGAAGTTATTTAATATTTAATATATATAAATGTCTACCGAGTCTAACGTCTAAGTGAATTTTATATACCCCAAGTTTAATGCTTATTCTCATATCACATGTGGATGTTAAGTTTTTTTGAATTTAACAATTGATTAATTATTTATTGTTTTTTTTTTAGGAATTTTTATATAATTAGCCATTAAAAATAAATGATGCGCTTAATTAGCAAAGAATTCAAGAGATATAGAGCGTATATATATATAACTTCTTCGACAACAATACCTAACCTAATATGAAACAACAAAAGGTGAATTTTAATTAATATTGAAGGTGTAGGTTCAAATAATTGTTGGATTAATTTTAATTTAATTAACTTAATTTTTCCTATCTTTTTTTATTTAATAATTTCATATTTGATGACAGATCACATAGAAAGTAAAAAAACAAACAAATTTTTTAAGTTGTTACTTGTATTTATTTATTTATTAGGTAGAAAATAAATCTTCCACATTTTGAAAGTGAAATTTTTCTTAAAAAAAAAAAAAAATAAATCTTATTTATGAGAGATTATTTGAGTGGAAAATTTTTTTAAGATTTTATTCATTTATGCATGGGCGTACCCAGCGAGGGGCAGGGGGGCAGCTGCCCCCCCCTAGAAGCAACAAAAAAAAAATTAAATGTTTATAAAGTGATGAAACGAAACAAAATTGGTGGTTGGCGACGGGGAATGATTTTTTTTGTTAGGACTCGAGGGTTTTTAGGCCTTTAATTCGAAGGCTTTACCCCTCTATATAAAAAATAGCTATGTCACAATCTGGACGACCATGATCTGCCCCCCCCCCCCCTGGACGACCATGATCTGACCATGCCCCCCCCTAGATTTGATCCTGGGTACGCCCATGCATTTATGTATAAAATTTACTAGCGACATAAATATTTGTCTTAATTCATATTGAAAAGAGAAATGATAATTAATACAGAAACGATTGAGATGTAGAGCATATATATTAATTTTGTGGGAGTAGGAGGTTGAGACCGGCAGACAAACCCGACTTGGGGAGTAGGAGATTGACCCAAATCAACCCAAACCAAACACAAACCCATTACACAAACCAACCACTTCATTCCTGAACAAACCCAGACCTCTGACATCCACCAAACACACCACCAACACACCACTTGGGAGAGGAGATTGAGGCCCCTAGTCAACCTAAACCAACACAATTACACACACCAACCTTCCTCCAGTTTAGAGACCAACCACTCTCTGAGTCATCCCAAATTGACTGGGGACCAGGAAGATGACCCCTAAACAACCCCCCTCCACCATTACCTCCTAACTTCCTCTCTCTTGAAAATGGCTCCAAGGAGAGCGAAATGAGTAAACTCAGCACCCCACGCGATTACCGAGAAAACTTGTTTATAATATATATATATATATATATATATATATATATATATATATATATATTAGGTTCCCTATTTCATATATATATAACCTCTCCTTTATCTATTTAACTGCTTAAATTAATCATTGAATACTAATTTGTGAAATTTATTTTATTTTGTTATGCACCATCGTCCTCTGCCTAAACTATTTGACGGATTTTCAAATTTTTTTTTTTTTTTATTGTGTAGATAATTTTATTTTACTATATTCTAAAAGTAGACATTCTCCCTAGTAAAATGATATATCACACTTGTATATCTTGTTAAATTATATCATTTTTACTTAGACTTGGTTACATCCCTAATTAGAGGAAAATCAAAACATTAATTAAAAAACATATAACCAAGTATTTATTAATTTAAATAAGCGAAAAATGTAGGTACCGCCGGGATTTGCACCACGGATCTTGTCGATTTACGCTCAACACGCCCTACTGTTGGACCACAGTACGCACTCGCTTATTTAAATTATGATAGATCGCTGATTTCAGTCTACTAGAGAAACGCCGCTCTAATCAAGCGTTCAGATTTCTCCGCTGCTGAGGCGCGATCTAGATGGACGTTTTGAGAAATTAACTCAATTATGCAATTAATAAATAAAGAATTATATATATCATGTGTTGGTCCATGAGGTAATTATGAAAAACATATAACCAAGTATTTATTAATTTAAATAAGCGAAAAATGTTGGTACCGCCGGGATTTGCACCACGGATCTTGTCGATTTACGCTCAACACGCCCTACTGTTGGACCACAGTACGCACTCGCTTATTTAAATTATGATAGATCGCTGATTTCAGTCTACTAGAGAAACGCCGCTCTAATCAAGCGTTCAGATTTCTCCGCTGCTGAGGCGCGATCTAGATGGACGTTTTGAGAAATTAACTCAATTATGTTTTTCATAATTACCTCATGGACCAACACATGATATATATAATTCTTTATTTATTAATTGCATAATTGAGTTAATTTCTCAAAACGTCCATCTAGATCGCGCCTCAGCAGCGGAGAAATCTGAACGCTTGATTAGAGCGGCGTTTCTCTAGTAGACTGAAATCAGCGATCTATCATAATTTAAATAAGCGAGTGCGTACTGTGGTCCAACAGTAGGGCGTGTTGAGCGTAAATCGACAAGATCCGTGGTGCAAAATCCCGGCGGTACCTACATTTTTCGCTTATTTAAATTAATAAATACTTGGTTATATGTTTTTCATAATTACCTCATGGACCAACACATGATATATATAATTCTTTATTTATTAATTGCATAATTGAGTTAATTTCTCAAAACGTCCATCTAGATCGCGCCTCAGCAGCGGAGAAATCTGAACGCTTGATTAGAGCGGCGTTTCTCTAGTAGACTGAAATCAGCGATCTATCATAATTTAAATAAGCGAGTGCGTACTGTGGTCCAACAGTAGGGCGTGTTGAGCGTAAATCGACAAGATCCGTGGTGCAAATCCCGGCGGTACCTACATTTTTCGCTTATTTAAATTAATAAATACTTGGTTATATGTTTTTCATAATTACCTCATGGACCAACACATGATATATATAATTCTTTATACATTAATTAAATAAATAACAAAAAGCAATTAAAATTTAATTTCCTATAAATGAATATAAATATATTTAAATAATTATAGAATTATAATTGTATGATTTAATTATTTTAATTTTACCTAATTTAATTCTAAAACTACTTGACGGATCTTAATGGGGTTTTTTAATTTAATTTTCATTTATTATTTCCAAAAATGCTTCAGTAGCTTCAGCCATTTTAGTGACAGATCTTAAGAGTACATCTCTTTATACGTATATGAATTTATTAAGAATTCCATTCCATTACATTAGATGTCACTTGAGAGAGATGATGAACAATAAAATAAAAATAAAAATGGCCAGAATAAATAAATAAAAAATACCGGTATATGTAAGCAATAGAAATATTTAAATGGTCCATAATAAATACATTTATTATTGGAAATTTTTTCTATAAATTAAAAAAACCTCCCCCATTAAATTCCGTCAAGTAGTTTCAAAATTAAACCGAATAAATTAAAATAAATAATTAAATCATACAATTATAATTCTATAATTAATTAAATATGATATGAAATTAAATTTTAATTGCTTTATTTATTTATTTAATGATTTGATTAGGGTGGTAACCAAGTCTAAGTAAAAATGATATTATTTAACAAAATATACAAGTGTGATAGGGTAAAGTATACAGTGGTTGGCCCCCATACAGTGATTGGCCCCCACGGCTTTAAACTTATAAAATAAGAAATATAATGGATAAATGAGTTTTTGAAAAAACTTGTAAATAACATGGAATTTATGCTTGTTCTGATAGCAACATCATTTTGAGTTTTATAAAACCCTTTTAGCTGAAAAAATAAACTTTGTCTGAGAAGTCATCTTTCTAAGAGAAAACTAAAGAAAATGGTAAGAAAACTATGCCCAAATAATAAGCTTTATAAGCCCAAATGACCGATTATTTTAATTTTAAAATTAATAAAACACTTAATTATTAAGTTTTTAAAGATTTTGGTAGGGTACAAAAACGTCTTGGAAATTTTTAAGGCCTAAATGCCTGGGGCCAATAACTGTGACCCAAATCATAAGGAGATATAGTGATTGGCCCGGGGGGCCAATCATTGTAAATACACTGTAGTGAAAGTTGACTGTTTTTACTGTTGCTTATGTCTCTTGGGAATGACATATTAAAATCTTGGTTAGAAAAAATGACACCTTACAGTTGTTGGCCCCCGGGCCAATAACTATGGGGGCCAATCACTGTATTGTAACGAATATTTTAAAATTTGAATGAGAATAGTTTATTCGTAATTTTAATTTGCCACAAATGAACATGCAGAGTTGGTTCCCGGAAAAATCCTTGATATCAATGAAAATGAAGCAGCCGTGCCATTATTGACCAAATGTGGGCGTTTATGGAAGTGGCCCGAGAGGCCAGACATTTTAAATTATAGATGAGATTTAGTTGTTGGTCACATAAACGTACCGGAAAAAACGTGTAATCAGTTCCAGGAGAATTCTAGAAATAATTCAATTAATTAATCTACTGTAATTTTGTCTTATCGGCTACATTACTTTCAATAAACGTTTTTTTACTTTCTCTTACCTATGTATATATGCAATATATATATAGAGAGAAAGTATTGGATTCATGCCAAAAATCCAATGTCAAGATTTTGATGGATATACACGTTTTGAGGTCCCCTGAATCCAAAAAGTGGTATTCGCAACATTGTCTGTCTGTCAACAAAATATCTCAAGAATAAAAAAGCTTGGAGGTTGAAATTTTATATTCAAGTTAGGCACCTCCCTGGCAAGGGCGGATCCAGAGGTGTTTCTCGGGGGGGGGGATCTGGTGTGACTGGTCGCACAGCACACTATTTTTTCTTAATTTCGGAAATTTAAAGGCGCATTCTGTACTTGTTTGCCAGAATATAAATGCAAAACAAATTTTTAAGTAATAATTTTTAAAATTTTACATTGAAAATAAATTTTTTTTCGAAAAAAAAAGTATTTTTTTCAAGTCTCAGGGGGGATAATTACCTCCCTTTACCCCCCTTGTATCCGCCCTTGCTCCCTGGGAAGTTTGGGGTTTTATTTTCTCAAACGATTTTGATTAAAATTCAAAAAATCAATTATTTGATGCTGCTAACAAAATATAAATATTTTCCCATGTTTATAAATTTGACATCTTGAATTTTAATATATTGGAGGAAATTAAATATATATTGACACAAAAAAATCTGGTATGACAAGCACAGAACACAACTTTCGGTTATGAAAGTTAAGAGAAAGTTGAGTGCTGTGCGATCAGTCACACCAGATTTTTTATTATCTAGGGGTATTTTTTATCATATTTCCCTTCTAAAAGTATGTTTAAAATGTTTTAGGATGCTAGCTAATCAAAATGTGCTTGTGGCGAGGGGGGCCAATGACTGTAGAAAGAAAAACCAATAACTGTATCAGGGGGGCCAATAACTATGTTTTTGAAACTTTTTTGGTTTTTTGTGTCTCTAAAATAAAAACGGCTAGAAAATATTCAATTTTCAGTATCGCGTCAGAATAACTGTAGTTTTAGGATTCCTATAAAAAATTTTCAGGCTGATTGCTTTGTTGGTCTAGAAGAAATTAAGTAGAAAAGAGATAAAAATGCTTAAGGGGGCCAACCACTGTATACTTTACCCT
>JAKCPI010012722.1:0-15710 GCA_023213315.1 Euborellia annulipes
AAAGAACTATATATATGATAGATGATGGTAGTTTAGGAAAAGGTGTTTAAAATAAAGTGATATTTGTTCCCTTTGAAAAGTTAAGAAAAATTAGAGCGAGGGGAGGATTTTGAATGTATAACTCTAAGTAGTTAATATTTTCGTTTTTTTATGAATGAGGTTAAGTCGCGAAAGAGATAGTAAAAAGAAAATTGTGATAGTTTAAATAATTTTGAATTAAGTTAATTCATGAATAGTATTTCTATAGTATTATAAAATCTCAAAAGAGGATGAGTAAATAATTTTATAAAGTTTCGTAAATAGAGTTTTCTAATAAATAAATTTTAATATTTATTTTCGAGGATTTAGTTGAGCTAGTGATTAATCAATTTTGAAATATTTATTTAACAAATAAAAAAATATAGATATAGTGCCTATATAGAATTTTCGATTTATATAGAGTTAGAAGAGAAACATAGACGTTTTGAGAAAAATTAAAGGTATTGTTATAGGTTTAAGTGAGATAATTGTTGGAAAGTTTTAAATTAAATAATTCAAGGGTTCGTAAATTTAATAATAGATAGTTGTTTGTAGGTGAGAAGTGTCGTTCGAGTTTTTTAAATTAAAATATAGTTGTTAGTTTAGTCGTGGGAGTAATAAAGCAATTTTTAAATATTTGTGCAATTAGATTTGAATTGAAGTTTTCTTGTAGTGATTGTTGGAATTCGAGAATAAGCCCGAAATGGGGTAAAGAAAAATTTTTGATTATTAATTTCTTGTAATTTTGAGGTCGTTTAATTGTCGGTCGCAAGGTCAGATAGATTTATAAGTCAAATCTTGTTAAGCTATGATTAAAAAAAGTGGAAAGAAGGAATAGTTCATAGATAGGTTAAGGAATGTTTAAGAAAGTTTTATTTAAGACGGTTAGAATATTATTTGTTTATGTAAGAAGAAAAGTGGTGGAGATTTAAATAATTTGAATTTTCTGTCCGGTTGCAAACCAGCCTAAATAAATAAATACGGTAAGTGAGCCTAAGCCAACATACAAACCCAGAGCTGGTCACTGTATGAGGTCACTATACCAAAACTAATCCCTTGGTCCCTGCAACGTTTCGGAAGAAATATTCGCGTTTTGTTTGTGAGTAAAGAGCGGTCCCTGAACTCAATAGTGAGTAGGGAGTATTTTAATGATTTTGTGGAGAAGTTTTTAGTGGAATGATTGAAAAGTTTATTGTAGGAATTGGTGTCGTAGGATGAGAATTTGAATTTTGAAGTTTTTTTTAGTCCGAATTAACGTTTGCGTAAAATATTTGATATTGTGGTTGATTGTTGGATGGCGCATTGTTGCAGTTAATTGGTAATCATACCAAATCGTTTAATTTATTAAAAAAAAAAATATGGTATTAGTATAGGCTCTAACGAAATCTAATTCGCGAATAGAAAAGAATTGTTTCGTTACCCCACCCTTAATTGTATTAGTAGATGGTAGATGAAAAAAGATATATTTTCTTTATTAATAAAATATTAATTTATTTAATCTTTTTATTAAATGAAAAAGTAAAGTGAAGTGGTGTTTTAAATATTAAAGGGTAGGTCCCATATCTTGTAAAAATTTTAATAAAAAAAATTGAAAGATCATGGTCCTCTCTGGAGATGGAGTCGAATGAGACTCACTTATGTCGAAATGACATATTATAAAAAATTTTTTGAGATGAGTAGATGCTGTGAGGGTTGATCGTCCCTCTGGATTGTTTTTTTTAGTTTCTTGGTTGATTTTCGGTGCCATGTGCCATGTCAACCTGTAATCAACCGCTGAGCGAGGGGATACAGAGAAATTGCCCATTTCTCCCCTCCCAATACGTTATTAATTTATTTTTTTTATAATTAAAAGATTCGCTTCTTTTAATAATTGAATAATTATTTTTTATTTAATTGTAAAATGAAATAATTTATAAAAATTCATTATTTAAAAGTTTTGTTAAAAGAAAATATTAAAATATTTAATTAATTTTTAATAAAACAAAAATAAAAACAATTTAATAATAATCCGTGCAATTAAGTAGGGGAAGCGTTAACCCTTCCAAGAGGGGTTAATTAAGGCAGTGCGCGCCCCTCTTTTACTACACTTGGCTTTCGGTGCTCAAACCGTGCACATCGCGAGTGCAAACCTTTCCGGGTATCCATACCCCAGTTGTCCCTTGTGCTACATATGCGGCAACACCAAGCCATTGTCAATCCAGCCGAGCCCCTGGCATCATCAATTGGTCCAGGGCGGATGCTGAGGAGCCTTTCTGGCTCTTTGAATATCATACTACTGAGCTGCAGCGAATTGTACTCTCGCTGGCTCTGTCTCTCTCTCTGGTCGACATCGGGAAGCGGGCCTCAAGACGACGCACCGTCATCTCCACGGATGTTGTTCAGGACCCCCGCTCTCCTCATATCAGTGATCCCCAGTGATAAGGTATGGTCGACCATTCCCTTCCATTAATAAATAAAAATACATACAAATATAAAATAAATAATAAAAAAAGATCGATCTCAAACAATAACTTTATTTATTTATAATAATTAAAAAGAAAATCATATTAAGTTTGATTAAATTAATTCAATGTTCAAAAGAAAGAATAAACGAAGTAATTGTTATTCACAGATGAACAAAGAAGCGAATTTTTTTATTAAAAGATTTTACTTTTGCTCTCAAATTGAAATCTTTTTCTTTGGCCCAACCCTAACAACTTTCTTTCAGCTGGTCCAGTGCGGCGTCTCTCTCTGGTATGTACTCGGTCTCATTTTGTCTCATGATCTTTCAATATTTAATCAAACTCCTCCAGGCAATTGAAGCGAGATTCTCTCCCAACCTAATGAGTTACACAATTTTTATAATTTTATTCAGCCACTGTAGCATAAATAGCTACAGTGTAATGCGAAGCGGATAAAACAACGTTAAAAAACCCTTTCGGTCCCCTGGCTGTCCCCAAGCTAAGCCACCGAAGGAGCCACCCACGCGCGGGGAGGCTGCAATATATTTCTAATTATTTCTTAAACTAATAAGTTTTTTGGTGTAAATAATTAGTTCCAAAACTTAGAAATTAAAATTTATATATACGAAACTTTAGAGAGAAAACTTTGCAATGGAAAGTTAGTTAAAATTCGTAATTATTAGTTAAGGCTGGATTAATAATTGGAGCGTTTAAGTGATATAGATTTATTTATAAAAAAGCCAGAAATAAGCCTAGTCAATTTCCAATATTCAATTTGTAAGCGGTGAAAATATTAGATAGGTTCAATCACGGAGAAACTTGGGTTCGACTTCTGCCCAGTGGCGTCATTTGGGGGGGGCGGGGGGGGGGCATTTGCCCCCCCCCCCCAAGGGCTCTGATTTTTATAAAATTTTATATTATTCTAAATAAAATACTCCAAATACATCTACGAGTATACAAATTGTACAAAATTAAACAATTAAATTAAAAATGTTTTGGCCAAATTTGAGTACCCGTTTGTAAAGTAAATTTTAAAAAAAAAAAAATGTTTGCCCCCCAAGAAAAAAATTTGCCCCCCTAGAAAAAGTTGAAATGACGCCACTGCTTCTGCCTCAATTTTACTATTTACATGGGTAAAATAAATAACTTTGCAAAAATATTTTTAAATTTTAAGAAAAATTGTTTCTTTAAAAATCAATCAAAAATAAAAAGATATGCCAATAAAGAAAAAAATGTGAAAAATAAAGATCTATCTCGGCATGGCTCATGATCATGATTTCAATTTCGACTTCAAACAGGAAAAATCTGTTTAAAAGATTTTTGTACTTGTGTGTGAACATGATAACTTAAAAACGAACAGAACTAGTTGGATGCATTTTACTTTGTGTTTATAACTCTAAAATTGTAGATTTATATTAACTTTTGGAACAAATCCGTCATACGGAAATGATACTTTGGAGCAGGGCCGGAACTAGGAGATTTTTAAGGGGGGGGGCAAAATTTAATTTGCCGCTCCCTTCTTAAAATTTTCTATACAAAATTCATATCATTTTACCTTTTTTTTTAGCAAATCTTTCTTTAATTGCCGCCCCCTGATATCAGCCGCCCGGGGCACAGGCACCCACTGCCCCCCCCCCCTAGATCCGGCCCTGCTTTGGAGTTCAACCACATACCTGAACAGAGTGGTAAATTTTAATACCATCGTCTTTTTATTTTATAAATAAATCCGGGATTACTATAAATGTAAAATCACTAAATAAGAAAAATTAAAATGATAAGAAATATACTATCCAAGAGACCACACTCACATTAAGCTTACGAAAACATAAGCCTACGTCCCGGGCTGCAGACAGATTTGACGGGCCCCGGGGCTACATAATATAATAATAATAACTTTAAGAATTGAGCGTAAAGTGTCAGAGCCCCCTTAAGACTCAAATCGAAAAAAATCTTTCATTGTTTTTTGTAACTTTAATTAAAGCCGAAACGTCCGCTGTTAACAAATATTCTTTTTAAAGAAAACAAAACCGCATTTTCTTCTATTTCCTATCCTGAACAAAAAATAAAGATTAATGAAATCGGGGAGATGAAAGTAAAAAAAAAACAAAAGAGATACTTTGAACTAGCGAAGGCTAAAGATTTAATTAATTCATGGAATATGGATTTGTTGAGAACACCTTAAGAAGCTTATGATTATTTGGAAAGTTGATTTAATTGGAAGAAAATTTAACTTGATGGAAGGTGATCTTCCCCTAAGAAACGAAGCTAACTTCTTAATAAATATAAATGGCCTAAGTGTTAAAATAATCCCTAATTTTCTACAAATTGAATCTCTAATATTTAATCCCTCACATTCTCTAAAAGATTTAAACCACATAAGTTAAACCTATGTTACGTCTTGTGTTTTCTTTGATTAAAATAATACAGTAATTTTTTTTTATTAATTAAGATAACATGGGAATTTCAAAAAAAGTTGTTTTCATTTTGGACAGTTAATGAAAACCCCTTGTTTATTACTTTTGATAGTAGATTTTGTTATTAAAAGATTGGACTTTACATCATAAAAGAAAATAAATTGTGCGAACAGAATTTTTTTTACTAATTGGAAAACCTTAATTAAAAAAAAGTCATCAAGTATTAAAATGGATTTCCTTTCATTCTCCTAAATTTTCATTAAAAAATTTAGATTTAGACAAGTGCGTTCTTTCAAAATTTACTGCCAGGTCTGAAAAGCTAAAGAGTAATCTCTTTTTTTTCATTGAACGTTATTCAAATACACTGTGCGTCAAAAATAACGTAACATTTTGTTTCTTCTTAAGAAGACCTGTTCTAATCTACCTTAATGATACCCTAATTTAAGAAACATTTAATATGAAATATCTTATTCGTTTCTAAGTAAATGTAACACACAAAAAATACAATAATTTTAATTAATTTAATACAATTTAAAATAAAATAAAGAAAAATTTGTCGATTTTCAATTTGAGGGACAAATCTACATAATCTCGATATGTTTGGTTTGATATTAATTAAAAATTTTGTTTTTTATAAGAATTTCTAATAAAATAATAGACAGAGAAAAACTGAAATGGAAAGATTTTAAAATTTTAAAAAATTGGCGCTAATAAAATATAAAACATTTTTGTCTTTGTTTTATTTGTAATTATTTATTAAAATGGTAAAAATGTATTAAATTTACTTAGAAATGTATAAATTATTTCATATTAAATGTTTAATAAATTACAATATCATTAAGATAGATAAGAACAGGTATTTTTAAAAAGAAACAAATTGTTACGTTTTTTTACGCGCACTATATACCGGTATTGAACTCATTTATTCTATAATAGTGCTGAATCTGACCCCCTCCACCAGTTTGTAATATTCGAGGATTTGATATTAATAATAATATTAATATCATTCCCTCCAGATTCATCTAACTTAAGTTTTATTTTTTCCTTCTTTTCCCGGCTGCTCAGCACGGAGCTTATAAGTTAAGTTAAAGAAACATTAATAAAAAATAAACACAAACAATTTCAATTCAGAGAGAAAATGATTTTGTTTGTTTTTGGCTTATCGCTGAGAAACCATTCAAGGCATTTTCGGCTTATTCATCTACAAATTTCTGGCAATTCCTTCTCTCTTTTCTTGTATTCATTTGCACTTCTAAGCAACATCATTGACTTTGCAATTAAAAACAAAATTAGCTAATTAAGAAATGCTAATTAAGAGGCAAGAAATCTCCCTTTGAAAATTAAAAAAAAAAGAGTTAAATGATATAATTTTAAATAGTCAGAAAACATTTAAGGTGTTTCTTTTTAAATAAAGAATAAATCTCTTTCTGATCTAAGGATCAGTGGTTTGCTTTCCGCCCTGAGTATTTTTTTAAATTTATTTAATGCTTTTTTGAAATCTGAGGTCATTTTTAGATAAAATTTATCTAAATTATATTGACTAAAAATATAAAGTGGCCGTAGATTCAAGAAATTTAGTCAATTAAATAAATAAAATAAGACTTTTTTTCTTTAATTATTTTTGGCTGAATCTTGATTTACTAAATTTAAAGGTTAAAAATTATTAATAATTATATTTAAAAACTTCGTGATACGTCCCAACTTAAATAATAAATTTCAACCTCGCAGGTTTTTTTTGTTTTTGAGATTTTGTTCACAGACAGAACATTTTGCGGGACTTTTAGCTTATAATAAACAAGACCGCGCCATTAATTAAATACACCTATTTCAATTAACCTATAAATATTTCATCCATTCATTAAAAATTCTTTGACTATTGCAATTTAATAAATAAAATTTATCTATTGTAAAAAAAAGAAATCGACTTTTGTTGCACCACTTCAATAAATTTTAGCCAATTATCCTTAATAAATAAGAAAAAAAAATACGAATGTATTTTTATAAACATGATGATAAGAAATAGACTTGTTCGATAATAGAAATCATTTTTATTATTAAATATAATTGAATAATTTCCTTCCCTTCGGAATTTTTTTATCGAAATAATAAGTAAGGCTTCCTTACGCGTCTGTTGAATTTTTTAATAGTAACAAGATTTCCTTTAAATGGTTTTCTAATATTGTTAAATTTGTTGTAACATATAGCAGTTGAAAAATGAATATAAAGAAACACCAGGGTGTTTCTTTGATGTTAAACCTTCAAACCCACCGTTATGTCTACGCTCATATATTTAATTAACATTGTTCATATTTATAGCAAAACCAATCAAATGAAAATTAAATCAAACTTTATTTTAGCGTGGGTGAAATCATTTTAATAGGACATTACAAACAGCCCTTTTACTAAATGTTTCTCTCTCAAAAATGAAATGCGTCACTGTTTTCCTTGGCAACTGATTAATACCTCTTGTTTGCATCTTTCATTTTTTTTTTGTCTGTTGTTGACGGCAATTGTCTTATCAGAGATATATATTCACCCATTAAGCTTAAATCTGTTCATTTTCACTTTGCTTATAGTAAATGTTTTAGGTGAGAAGAACAGCATCATCATCCCCTTCGATTCAAGTAATTATACCCAGAGGGGACGCATTCCTCTCCGTTTTAATCATCCCCTTTGCCAACGTCATATCACAGAATACTTGTCAAAAGCTTGAGGATTAAATTTACAGGAAACGGGAAACAGCGACCTCCGCAAAAAAGATCTTGTCTCCGTTGCTTTATTTCAATTAAAATCAATTAAGGGAAAATTAGTACCTTTTATTAAGTGTTCAGAAAACACTTAAGGCGTTTTATTAAAACATTAAAGTATAATTGATTTATTTTCTCTCTCTTAAAAGTGAAGGAATTTATTATTAAAGGGCGGATGAACGTAAAGAGTTATCCGATAGCTTTTGTTAATTTTCTAAAATACAATGGAAGTAGGGTATATAATATTTTTATTTTCTCTTACCTATATGTATATGTTAATATAGAGAGAAAGAAATTCATGTCAAAATTTTTGATGATTTTTGACCCCCTCCCCTCCATGTAACGCGCCGTAACATTTTTCTGGAACCCCTCCCCCTCCCCCTAGACGTTACGTAACGCTCAAGTGGTCATTTTTATCTAAAAGTCACAATTATGTTGCGCAAAATATCGGAAAGTCGCTAAAATACCAGTTACGTAACGCGTTGTTCAACCCCCCCCCCCCCCTTGTAACGTTTTACGAGACTCCCCTCCCCCCAAATTGCGTTACGTAATACTTGTACACTCCCTAATGTATTACTTTCTCTTACCTATGTATATATGTAATATATATATAGAGAGAAAGTATTGGTTTCATGTCAAAAATTCGATGTCGAGATTTTGATGGATCTTCACGTTTTGAGGTCCCCTGAATCCAAAAAAGTGGTTTTCGCGACATGGTCTGTCTGTGGGTGGGTGGGTGTGTGGGTGTGTGGGTGGGTGGGTGGGTGGGTGTGTGTGTCTGTGTTCACTTTTAAGCATGAAGGAATTGAGCTATGAGGCTGAAATTTTATATATAAGTTAAACACCCCCCGGGACCGGAAAAATAAGCTTTTAATCAAAATCGGCCAAAGAGTACTAGTACTTTACTGATGTACTTTTTCAGTTTTTTTCGATTTTCTCAAAATTCGCTCTAACGATTTTGATTAAAATTCAAAAATCAATTATTTTTTAGATGCTCTTTCAAATGTATATTCTCGTTTTGCCCTCAAAATTGTTTGAAGACCACTTTACTCTTGCACTCCATAGAAAAGATAGGAGAAATGGTTGCCATGGTAACAAAATATAAATATTTTCCCATACTTATAAATTTTACATCTGAATTCAAATATTCCCTACTGCCGGGAACTAAATACATGTCGACACAAAAAATCTGGTGTGACAAGCACAGTACACAACTTTCGATTACCGAAGGTAAGAGAAAGTTGTGTGCTGTGCGCCAGTCACACTAGATTTTTTTTCATTTTTTTTTTCGATTTCCCAAAATTTGCTCAAACGATTTTGGTTAAAATTCAAAAATCAATTATTTTTTAGATGCTCTTTAAAATGTATATTCTCATTTTGCTCTCAAAATTGTTTGAAACACACTTTACTCTTGCATCTCATAGGAAAGATAGAAATGGATGCACATGGTAACAAAATATAAATAAATATTAATATAAATGTTCATCAATTTTACATCTTGAATTCTAATATATCGGCGGAAACTAAATATATATCGGGGAGTGACCAGTCGTCACACCAGATTTTTTAATTTTTTTTTTTTTTTTTTTTTTAAACAAAATAGAAAATTCTTTTGAATTCCATTCAACTCAAATAATGTTACTCTCTCTCAGATTAGAGGTCTTTTTTTTAAACCTGAACGCAACACAAAACATTTATTTTCCGAAATCGAATTTTTGCATGAATAAAACTTAGCATATGAATGATATAAAAGGTAAAAGCCTCGATTGAAATTGGACAAGAACGAAAATGGTTGAGCTTTTAGCTCCATTGGTTTTGTCATCGCATTAGAGAGAATAGTTGAAAAATGGTGTAAAAGAATGTTTCCAACATTTTTTTTCACCTGTATATGCTTACTCTTAAGTTCTCTAGAGTTAGCGAAAAAAAAAGAGAAATATATGAGATGTATAATATATAAATCAAACTAACGATTATTAATCAAAATTAAGAACAATTAAATTAATATTAATATTAATTTATTTATTTTTCGGCATTGAATTTGTTGCTTGGTAGACATATTTATTTTACAATTTGTAAATATTATTATTTACTCGCCGCTTCGTGTGATAGGCTAATTGCTACTACTAGAAAGCAGCGACCAATCGCACCAAAAAAATCTGGTGTGACTGGCGCACAGCACACAACTTTCTCTTAACCTTCGATAAGAGAAAGTTGTGCACCGTGTTGGTCACACCAGATTTTTTGTGTCGAGATATATTTAGTTGCTCTTAGCACTTTAGTTCCAAACTTGACCACGCGATGATTCATAGATGGCGCTGAGCTACGAATGCTTCTACATCAGTAAAGTGTACTTCAAACAATTTTCACGAAAAATTTCACTGATATACTTTTTAAAGAGCATCTAAAAAATAGTTCATTTATGAATTTTTAAAAAAATTCTTCGAGCGAATTTTGAGAAAATCGAAAAAAACTAAAAAATTACATCAGTAAAGTACTAGTAGATTTTGGCCGATTTTGTTTAAAAGTTTATTTACACGAGTTCAGAAGGTGCATAACTTAAATATAAAATTTCATCCTCTTAGTTCATTTCCTTCATGGTCAAAAATTATACTTCATTTAGAATTTTCATTTTTTGCGCTCTTGAACGGATAATTTTATAGTCATATTTTGAAAGATTACTAAACAATCTAGCATATTTCGAATTATAATGAAATAAATTTATTCCTGTGTAAATTTAACAAATATACAGTATCTATATAAAAATTGTATTTCCTTTTTAGAGATTAGGCTTTCGTGTCCTATATGAGATGAATGTCAAATGGAACAGGCTCAAAATAATACAAAGAGGGGCCTGTCATTCACTTTTCACACGCGCTAGGTGTCATTCTAAATTGGAAAAAAAAGAATTGTGTATATAGATCAACCAGCCAGCCCTCAATAACAATTTCTTGTTGAAATTGCATTAGATGGGAAAGAAGCCAGAGTGTGCCTTATCTGAAATGGGGGTGTAATAGGTTGTTGGGGTTGACAGCCTCTGGCAAGTCCAAGAGACAAACAACACCAGGGGAAAAAACAATCAATGGTCGACGTCGGGCACAAGGACATTAAACAAAGAATTTCATATACGGTATAATCTATAAACAAATAAAGTTTGGCTTTTTTAATGAAATCTTAGTTTAGTTTTAATTTAAGTTTTTTTTTTTTTTTTTTAATTAATGCATATAAATAGAAGTAGTATATGATTAGATATGCTACAGTCCAAACTGTTTTTTAGGATAAACTAGTTTGACAAGCACAGTACACAACTTTCATATACCTAAAGTAAGAGAAAGTCGTTAGCTCTGCCAACAGTCACACCAGATTTTTAATTTGTATCGGAGCAATTGTAATTTCGTAAAAAAAATACAATGTCTCAATTTTGAAAATAATTTTATGAAATTCGAACTCAAAATTTCTAATATTTATAGTTTTATATAAAGATACAGGCCAAACTATTATTACTTTCTCTTACCTATGTATATATGTAATATATATAGAGAGAGAAAGTATTGGTTTCATGTCAAAAATTCGATGTCGAGATTTTGATGGATCTTCACGTTTTGAGGTCCCCTGAATCCAAAAAAGTGGTTTTCGCGACATGGTCTGTCTGTGGGTGGGTGGGTGTGTGGGTGGGTGGGTGGGTGGGTGTGTGTGTCTGTGTTCACTTTTAAGCATGAAGGAATTGAGCTATGAGGCTGAAATTTTATATATAAGTTAAACACCCCCCGGGACCGGAAAAATAAGCTTTAATCAAAATCGGCCAAAGAGTACTAGTACTTTACTGATGTACTTTTTCAGTTTTTTTCGATTTTCTCAAAATTCGCTCTAACGATTTTGATTAAAATTCAAAAATCAATTATTTTTTAGATGCTCTTTCAACTGTATATTCTCGTTTTGCCCTCAAAATTGTTTGAAGCACACTTTACTCTTGTGCTTCATAGGAAAGATAGGAGAAATGGTTGCCATGGTAACAAAATATAAATATTTTCCCATACTTATAAATTTTACATCTGAATTCAAATATTCCATACTGCCGGGAACTAAATACATGTCGACACAAAAATCTGGTGTGACAAGCACAGTACACAACTTTCGATTACCGAAGGTAAGAGAAAGTTGTGTGCTGTGCGCCAGTCACACCAGATTTTTTTTTTTTAGAATAAACTACGTAGTTTATCCATGGAAAAGAAACTGATTTTTAAGATAAACTGCTTTATTCTAAAATCATTGCGTGGTTTTATGAAACCACGATGCAAGTGAAACTTTTTTTTCGGATCGTAGGAGTTTAATGCATGTTAAAAACTGAGAAAAATATTTATTTAGTAATCGAAGATTTGAATCATTTTAAATTATTTTAATTATTTATATTTTATCAATTGAATAATTAAATCTCACTCTGAATAAAAATCTGGTGTGAATGTGGGCGAGCACACGACTTTCTCTTACTTTGGATAATTGAAATTTGTGTACTGTGTATGTCACATCAGATTTTTTGTGTGAACAAATATTTAGTTTCCGTTGATTAGAATTCAAAATGTATAAATCTGGTGTGAATGGTCGCAGAGCACACAACTTTCAAATAAAAAAAAAGAAATTCCAAAAGTAACGGTAGAAATTATTTTATTTATTTAAAGTGGTTTAATTAAGAGGAGAAATATTTTAGAAGACCATTTACACCCCGTTCCTATTTATTTCAATTGATTGATATCCAATTCAATTGAAACAAATTTTGTCGCATGAGACAAAACCCCTCTGGTTCTAAAAATTAAAATTACCATGTAAAAATAAGAGAATATGAAGAAATATTAAATTTTAAATTGTGATTTTACACAGACTAAGTTTTCGGTTAATTTTTGCAATCCGCCCACGATCTGTAAGAGAAAGTAAAAATGAAATGATATTAATTTTGTTTATATTTTGCCTGATACTCAAAACATCTTTAATTAAAACTGTCAAATTAATTTTGAATATAGAAATAGACGAAGAGGAATGATGTGGAGAATATTGCCGAAATTTTAAGATAATAAAGTTTTACTTGGTTTTATTATTAAAAGGGATTAAAAGGCAAGAGGCAGCAAGCAAAGTTGCTATAATCCCTTTATAAAGCAGGTGGTCCATCACTCGATATGCATACATATAGATTTATTACTTTCCTTCTCTTTTTCAAAGAAAATTGGTTTTATATATATATTTTATTTAATTATTTACTCATACTCTATCAACAGACAAGAAGATTGATATCCATTTTAATTTAGAAGAAATTAGAAAATTCTTCTTTATAAAAATTTTTTATATATTTATTTTTACCTATTGTATTTTTTTTATAGTCATCGCATCTAAATTCCTGCACGATTCTTATTTAATATCATACCATTCCAAGCATAGGCAACCTTTCTGATAGCAAACTGATTACTCTCAACGTTGTCGTCTTTTAAACAGCTATTTTTTTCTGAAATTATTAAAGGTCATCTTTCTTGTCTAACATCGCTAAATTTTCTTCATTTCAGACATTTATTTGGGCTATGAAGGAAAGCACCGCTAATGACTCGCTCCCTGCCATTTTTTTATTTGCCCTGCCGATGGCTACCGGGGAGAGTTGCACGCCCCCACCCACCCGAGGTTTCACCGCGCTTGGCATCCCTTAATCGCAACGATTGTGTCCCAGTCACTTGACTAGAGCTTTTTAGAACTCCAAAAGGATAGAGACATAATATTCGTTCTAAAAGAAATGGATCACTCGAGGAGAATATAAATAGAAACATCGTAGACCATTACCAGTGGCGTAGTGAGCTTAACGCGCGCCCGGGGCACAATACCTTTTAAGCGCCCCCCCCCCATTCGAAAACCATATAATATTATATGTAGAATATACAAAATTATTATGGGGGCGGTATAACTCGCCGAAAATTTTCTCGCCCAAAGCAAAATCTCGCCTAAAACAAACTCGCCGAAAATCCGGAAAGTTCCAAAATAAAATATTTTTAAAAATCTAGTGTGACTGTCCCACCAGATTTTTTGTGTCGACATACGTATATATAGTTTCCGCCGATATATTAGAAGATGAAATGAAATTTATAAGCAGGGCTCGGGCCCTCGGGCTTGGTCTAGTGGCTAGAGTGCTGGCCTTCTAAACCAAGGGTCCGGGGTTAGGACCCCTGGCAGTCCGATGATTTTATCTAAGCCATTTGGATACCAAATGGCTTAAATAAGAATGCCTGGACCCCAAATATATATATTATTAATTAATATATTCATGTGCTGATTCAGGCGAGATTTATATCAATAAAATTGACTTTGCAGCTTCTTCGCCGTAGACGGATGGTTGGTCAAAAAAATTATAAAAACATTGTTTCTATTTTAATTTTAGTTATTATTGGTCAACTGCCTTGTACAAGTATCAGTTTCGATGCATTCATCATCCTCAGGACCTTAATAACTAAAGAATCTATTTTGAAATTGTATAATACACCTTGTCATATACTGGACAGTTATTATGTCCTTAATGGCTATAAAATATATATGGTTTTTAGGATCTTTAATATTTAGGAACATACAATTATTAAGATGTTTGTCAGTGTGTGTATTTTTAACTATCAATGACAATACTTTTTGTTAAAACGTCTTTCCATAAAATTAAAATTAGAATTATATTTTCTGTCGTTAGATCATTATGATACTAAAATTAAAATAGAAACAATGTTTTTATAATTTTTTTGACCAACCATCCGTCTACGGCGAAGAAGCTGCAAAGTCAATTTTATTAATTAATATAACCGTTATCGTCAAAGTCTTATATGGCCTAAGTTGCCGAAACGACTGTGTTGCATGTGTGTGTGAGTGTGAGTAGGAATGAGAAAAAAGTGTGAGTGTTTTTTTTTTATTAAAAAAAAAGTACTAATAAAACCTCAAATTATGCATTTAAAAAGGCCGAAATATAAATAAATAAATAAATAAATCTATTACGACCCGCTTCAAAAAATCAAATATATTCTGTGTGTGTGTGTTCAATTTTAAGCATGAAGGAATTGAGCTAGGAAGATGAAATTTTATATTTAAGTTAGGCGCCGCCCTAGGGCGTAAAATAAGCTTTTAATTAAAATCGGCCAAAGAATTTCGATGTACTTTTTCAGTTTTTTTCGATTTTCTCAAAATTCGTTCCAAAGATTTTGATTAAAATTCAAAAATCAATTATTTTTTAGATGTTCCTTAAAATGTATATTCTCATTTTGCTTTTGAAATCTTATGAAGACCACTAACCCTTTTAGTTCATAAGAAAGATTGAAGCCAGGAATATAAATAGATATTTTCCCATATTTATAAATTTCAAAACATCATCTAATACAGTGGTTTCCAAACTTTATGTTACCACGCTTCCCTTAAAAATAATTAATCTTATGACGCCCCCCCCCCCCCATTTTTAAAATATTTTATTTATTCATATTTATATTAAAACTAGCAATCATTTGTAAATTGGGAAATTTGGTTCTGGGGGCCAATATTCGCGCCTCTCCTTAGACTAGACCGCGTCTCCCTAGGGAGGTGAGCCTCACAGTTTGGAAAAAGCTGGTATAAGGGTATTTTATGGCTGGTGGAATTTGTATTAGGATTGCAAGTTAGAAGAAAACGCAACCAGAATTTTTTCTTTAAAAATAGTATATTTTAACAGCTTACTTTTCGGCCTTGGTCAAAGCCATCCTCGGATGACCACTAACAGCTCCGAGGATGGCTTTGAACAAAGCCGAAATGTCAGCTGTTAAAATATATTTTTAAAGAAAACATTCCGGTTGCGTTTTCTTCAACTTTCATTCCTGAAGAAAAATATTTTTTCTCAAATCTTATTTTCACCCCCTAGGGGGGTGTTTAATTTAAATATAAAATTTCAACCTCCTAGTTCAATTCCTTCATGCTTTAAAATTGGAACCCAAACAGACACACAGACAGACCATGTCGGAAAAACCATTTTTTTGGATTCAGGGGACCTCAAAACGTGTATATCCCATCAAAATCTCGACATCGAATTTTTGACATGAAACTAATAACTTTCTCTCTAT
>JAKCPI010012723.1:0-137875 GCA_023213315.1 Euborellia annulipes
ATGGTAATACAATGCTATTTTTTTCTATTTTTATAAATTTTATACTCACGATTCTGATATATCATACTGTCGGAAACTAAAATTCCGTAGGCTTATATCGACATAAAATATTTGGTGGGACAATTATAGAACACAACTTCTAATTATCGAAGATAAGAAAGGTTGTGTGCTGTATGACCATTCACATCAGATTTTTTCAGAAAAAAAGATTTAAAAAAAATTATATTCAATTATATTACTAATTCCTCATAAGCTCAGTTATATTAATTAATTTCCAAGGAGATTCTACAGTCATAGGTGGGTGCAAAATATTAATTATTCATCTCACTCTAGGCTAATGTAACCCTGAACGTCTTCTAATATATTATTACCTCATCCTCTCCAGGAAGTGATGTATGTACTGGAATTGGAGTCCCATTTCTGAGATCCAATATTCCAGACCAATCATCAGCACGGGAAGGGGGATAATAAAGGCCAGCCAAAACTGCCTCGAGATGTCATCAAACATCGGTCAACATCGCTAGATCTTTTGTGTAAATTTCATCATCAATATATTGCTTAGTAAGAAAGTGATGATACCGATATCGAAGGGAATTACCAAGCAAGATTAAATCCCTGTTGTTTTCCTTCCTGTATCGTCAATAATTCATAAATGGAAATTAAAATATATAAATACCGCATTTTTATTGTTAGAAATTTGTAATCTTAATACGTATCATCCGTTAAAGGGAGTTTCAAAGCATCTTCAGGGTGATTTAAATCAACTGAAGGTCTGGCGCCATGTCGAAAAACCTAAAAGAAAAATTTATAAAATGTTTATTATCACAATTTCACAAATAAGAATAATAATAAAAAATTTACTCCATCGTCAGGTAGATAGAATTTCCAATAGAGTATAGAATATTTTGAAAGGCTCTTTTTTGTTATTTTGACATAGAAGGCTGAAGGCCATATATCATTTATTTTTATTTCTCTATAAACTGGCCTACAGCTATCTATACCAGTTACATTTATTTATAGACATGTAAGATAAATTTGATAGTTCATTGATTTATCCAAATTTTATTCAATTAATAGACATATTTTTGATAAATTTAATCTCAGGATATTAATGCATGACCCATAAATCATGAAACCGAACCTCTTCCTTTGAACCATTAGACTTCACTTTTAATCTCTTTATAACTTAATGTGATATCTTTTAGATACCAAAAAAACGTTGACTTCGATTATTTATCTTTTAAAATTTGCAATGATTTAATCTGATATATGAAATGTAAAAATAAAACTTTTTTTGCATAGAATCAGAAAAAATGACACTTTTATTTGGAGGGGATTCACGTACCCTTAATGATGAGCAGGAGTGCAAACAGAACGAGGCAAGGAGGGGTAAATCTCCGGGGCCAGTGGCGTCATTTTAACTTTTTCTTGGGAGAAGGGGGCAAACATGTTTTTTCTTAAAATTTACATACAAATGGGTACTCGAATTTGGCCAAAACATATTTAATTAAATTAATTGTTTAATTTTGTACAGTTTGTATACTCGTAGATGAATTTTGGAGTATTTTATTTAGAATAATATAAAATTTTATAAAAATCAGAGCTCTTGGGGGGGGGGGTAAGCTCTATTAGTTGGGTGATTAAAAAAAAGATATAAAAATATTATTTCCCTCTGAAGCGCATATATTGTATTTAAATTTTTTTGTTGAGGGGGGGCTTTCGGCAGTTCTTATGATGACACTTCCTCAGTAATTTTAGATTTATTTTTTTCTACACTATTTTGATATAATTCTATCTAATACAACTCAAATAATAATTCACATTTATTTACATTACCGTATATTAAACTCCCTACTAGATAAAGGGCGGATACTTAATTATCTCAAACAGAAAAAAAATAAAGAAAATTTAACTTATTTAAATATTAGAATAAAATAAAACTTACCACCGCCACATTTTCAAGAACTGCAGTATTGAAATCAAATTTAAGAAATAAGGTGAGAAAGCCAATCAGATATATTGAATACTTTGCCATAGTAACCTAATTGTTAATGAGGTGAAGGCTGAAAGAAATTAAAGAAATTAGTGAATTTATGTATGTTTATATATATTTATACTTATAACATAAGAGAATATAAATTATGACAATGATAAGACATTGGTCTAGAGTAGAAGTCATTTATTCTTTAAATAACTCTCATTAGTTACATGCATTTATCAAAAAGTCTAATAACTTCTCAAATTCTATTATTTTTAGGTAACAAATTATAAGAGTGAAAAATTATACGAAATTTGTTATTTAGAATATGATGGACTTGCAAATGTCTTTTTAAAAACTAAGTTTGAAATAAAAGATAATTTTTACATAACTTTCAAAGTGAAATATGCTGATGCATCTAAATATATATATAATATACAGTATATTTTTACTTTCTCTTACCTATATATATATCGTTATATAAATAGAAAGTATTGGATTCATGTCGAAAATTCGATGTCGAGATTTTGTTGGATATACGTTTTGAGGCCAAAAGCGAGGGTCCTGCAAAATCTCAAATATCTGTTCTCTCTGAGTGTGTTTTGTGGGTCTGACTGTTTGGATTCAAAGCATGAAGGAATAGAACCACGAGATGGAAATTTTATATTTAAGTTAGGTACCCTCCTCCTGAGGCGTGAAAATAAGCTTTTAAATAAAATCGGCTAAAGAGTACTAGTACTTTGTCAGTTTTTTCGATTTTCTGAAAATTCGCTCTAACGATTTTGATTAAAATTCAAAAATCAATTATTTTTTAGTTCTTTAAAATATATAGGCCTATTCTCATTTTGACAACAAAATTGTTTGAAGACCACTTTATTCTTGTATTTCATGGGAAAAAGGTATGAGAAATGGTTGCCATATTAACAAAATATAAATTTTTTCTTTTTTTTTTAAAAAAACTCTTCCCTTCTCCCTCTCCCCCCCCCTCTCTCCCCCTCCCCTCGGCCACTTAAGAGTATTCAACAATATCACCCATTACATTATCACATCCCTTAATTAATTAAATAGCATAATCGGATACATTAGGATCGCCCGGGGGGATATCAGGCAGCCGGGCTAGCGGGGGCACCAGGGCGGCGACCCCCGCCGACAAAATATAAATATTTTCCTTCGTTTATAAATTTTACATTTTGAATTTTAATATATCTGCGGGCCCCCGGACTTGGCGTAGTTTGTAGCGCACCTACCTTGTATACCAAGGGTCGGAGGTTCGGATCCAGGTTTTTAAGCCATTTTGGATACCAACTCGACACAAAAAAATGTGGTGTGACAAACACAGAATACGACAAGAGAAATTTGTGTGCTGTGCAAACATCAAAGAAATAAGTTTTTGCTTGAATATAATTATTAGGTGATATTAATTACTTTGAAATTTATTCCTTATATGAAAAGAAAAATGACGGAAATCTAAAATATAAGTTTAAAAAAAGTGGTGTGATTGGTCGCACAGTACACAACTTTCTCTTACCTTAGGTAATCGAAAGTTGTGTTCTTTGTTTGTCCCACCAGATTTTGTTGTGTCGATATATATTTAGTACTCAACAGTTCGGCACATTCGAATTTCAAGATGTATAATTTATAAGTCTGGGAGCCCTCTGGCTTGTCGTAGTTGGTAGCGCGCCTGTCTTGTATACCTAGGGTCGAGGGTTCGGAACCCAGGCAGCCCGATGATTTTGTTTAAGGCATTTGGATACCAAATTATATATGTATATTAACATATACATATAGGCAAGAGAAAGTAAAAAAAAAATAATGTCATATGCTGTGCTCAAGCCAGCTTTTTTCGCTCTATAGTAAATATTTAAGGACAATGTTTTATTTTATTTATCACCTTTACCATGGGGGTAGCCGGACATCTTTTTAGGGGGCCCCCCCCGTTTAGGGGGAGGGGGGGGGGGGGTGGGGTTATATATTTATATAGTTTTTAATTTTTTTTTTTATAAAAAAAAAATTAAATTAATTTAATGGTTTGTTTTGTTAAAAAAATTTTCTTTGAGAAAAAAATTTATTTGTTTTTTTTTTATTTTTTATAACAACCCAGGGGGGGCAACGGCCCCCCTCCCTTCCCTACGCCCATGACCTTTACTATGTATTATTAGTAGTTGGTAGCGGGCCTACCTTCTATACCGAACGTCGCGGGTTCGGACCCCAGGCAGTCCGATAATTTTATTTAAGGCATTTGGATACCAAATGGCTTAAAATAGAAATCCCTGGACCCCCAATAGATTTATTAAAAACATACGAGTATCGTTAAAAGTTTTAAATGGCCTAAGTTGCCGAAAAGACTGTGAATGTGAGTGTGAATGAGAAAAAAGTGTGAATGTTTTTTAATAATAATAAAAAAAAAAATGTATTATTAATTTAATTAAATGAGTAGTGGAGTGACTTAAAAATTATAAATTTAATTATAAATAAAAATAAAACACTTGGCTATTTGTTTCAAATAAATAACCAAGTGTTTTATTTTTATTTATATAATTAATTTTAGAAAATTTTTCAACGTCTTCGCAACAAATATTCAAAATTATAGAAATTTAAATATAACTGTATTTTATGGCATTATTTTATATGGGACTCGCAAAAGTCTTTGTGTATCTGTTTTAAAAAATATCTAGAAAAATTTCGAATTAGATACCTATGAATTAAAATTCTAATTTAAATATATCAGTTGTAAATATTCAAAAAATAAAGCTAGAATTTATTTAATAAGTATTTTTTGATAAGGGTTGTGTGTTGGAAATATTTAAGAAAGAACTATAGAAATGTTTTGGATCATCTGACGGGATAATATTTTTTTTCCACCTTAGATTAATATAAAAACTATTTTTTTAAACTTTTATAAAATGGGAATTGATATTTTGATTCTTTTCTATAGAGATGAATCATGCATTGACTTGTCTCTCTCTCTCTCTCTCAGTTGAGTGCGCGACAAGACAGCACTCGAATCGCTCTTGTGTATTTATATATTAAAGTGAATAATTATTTAGTGTAACTCACCCCGTTAACCAACCCACCCCTTATGAGCTGCTTTAAAGGTATTTAAGTATTGTTCTTTTTTTTTTAACGAAGAGTAAAGAAAACAAAGAAAAAATCGATTATTTTTTTCTTATTAAATTTATCTTGTAAAAAATAATTATTATAAATGTCCTTAGGTGTAGGAAGTGGAGGTGGCGTACCACCCCCCCCCCCCCTTCCCCTAAGGAATTTATAAATCTTTCATTAATTCATTTACACTTTAAAAACTTTTTTATTTCAATTTTTTTTTTCTTATTATTACTTTACACAGGGGTGAATTAAGGGTTACAAACACAGATAACATTTTTTTAAATAAGGTCTTTTTGACTAGATATGTAAAGACAACTAAAATAGAATATTTTTAATTTATTTATAATATTTTCAATAGAGAAATTTTTCTTTTATCTTTAGAAAATGTTAATAAAAAAATCTAATTTTTTTTTTTTTTTTTTTGCAGATTTGTGTCATTAGTGTAATTGGAATTTCATGACTGAGCTGAAGAGGGACTTCATTACTAAAATGAAGGGAGACTTCAAGGCTGAAGTGAAGGGGGACTTCATAGCTGAGGTGAAGCGAGACTTCACGACTGAAGAGAACTTTGAACAAAGGTAAGATTATGCATGGTGCAAGTATTAAGGTGGTAGATTAGCTTAACTTTTTTAAGATGTTTTTTTTCAACTTATTCTATAATAGAATTAGTTTTCTTAAATATGAATAATAATGTTAATTTTTTTTATAAATATAAAAATTAATACTAAATTACAATTTTCAATTTAATTTTAAAATTTTAAAAATTCTTAATTAATTCTATTTAAAAAATATCTTTCTAAAAATTAAATATTTTCTAAATTTTAATAATAGTTCATTTAGAAATCATCCCCTCTACAAAGATCGAGAGCCTTTTTCCCTGAGGGTTGATTCATCATCAACTTGGTGCCCAGGGTTAGGTGTGTTTTCTAAACAGATACAAATTTATATGTATTCCCATTTCGATATTTATATTAGAAAATTTTCATTTACACACCTTATACCTAGTATGTAGTTTAAAGATTAAATATAAAGGGAGGAGGGTGCACCATGCCAACAAATTTATTTATTTAAGAACCTGCTACTACTCCTCGTGCATTATTAGTGGAGATATCAACGAGAATAGATTCATTTTAGGGCTTTGTTGGATATTCGTTGTTGTTATTATATTCAGGTGCCTACTCTAATATTTAGCTAGTTCTTTTTGTTAGGATCCCTTGTTTTGTTGTTAAAATAGGGTCCAACAGAGAGCTAAAATGAAAATATTCTCGTTGATTTCTTCCATGAACGATTCATAAGGAGATGAGGTCAAAGATCGAAGCCCAGATTTTCAAGTGCTCTTGTGTGTGCGAAAAGACGTCTATAGACGTATTCGGGAGTCTGATATGTTTTTGTATCTTTGAGGGTGGGTTTGAGGTGGCTCTATGACCGATTCAGGGAAGAGTTGCAGTTTCTCCAGGAATAGCCTGGAGGGTCAAAATTGCAATCCTTGAGGCTAGGGACCCGAGGGCTCCACCGATCTGATGGTGGAGACGGGGTCATAAATAATTTACACATCTATTCGTATTTTGAGTTAGACTAGGTAGGATCTCTTTCAAATTAGCCCCCTCACTCTTTTGCTCGTAAGCCAAAACATCAAGTTTGCTCTCACTGATACGATTTCTTCAGACTCCCGGTTTACGGTTTTATTTTATTTTTTTAAGCAAGTAACGCAAAATTTATATTTAAAATTTTTTATAAATTATTTTACTTTACTAACTTCATACACCATTTTTGTGTAGTAAATAAAAATAACATTTTTAGTGATAATTTTAAAAATAAATTTTAAGTGTGAAAAACTGAAAGAAGAGAGAAAATCATGAATTTTTTGGAAATAAAGGGTAAATATTATACCTATTTACTGTAACATGTTATAGATCACAAACTAATTCTATTTTTTTTTTTTTTTTTTTTTTTTTAGAAGACAAATCTGAAGATGTTTAATAATAAGACGACTGATTCATTTTAATATTAAATAAATAATTATCGGAAAGTTAAATGAAAAGAGAAAGAGGTGCGCAGGGGCGGATTAAATGGGGGGGGGGCGAGGGGGCGATCGCCCCCCCCCCCCGAGAAGAAATTCACAATGTTATAAAAACTAGTAATCTAAAGAAATTATGATTTCCGGGCTTTTATTTCAATTGAATTTGTTACCAATCAATTTAAATAAATAGGAAAGGGGTCTAAATGGCCATAGATGCCCACAAAGTCCTTAAATAAAAAAAAAAAAAAAAAAAAAACCGCCCCCCCCCCGACAAAATTGCATTAATCCGCCACTGGAGGTCCGTGGAACGTCGAAAGTATTTTATTTCTTAAATTTATGACAAACAAAATGAAAATTTTGATTTTCATATAGATCAATAAAATATAAATGTATAGATATAAGGATTTCTTGTTCCTCAAGGAACGACTATGAATACGGGTATTAGTGTCTTAAGTTTTCTTGACATTGTTTTCACCCGGTTATAATCATGTTCTGATTAACACGAAGTATGGAAACTCTAATTATAAATAAACATTGTTTTTTGTTTAATCTAAAAATTTAAAATTGCAAAATAGATAACTTATAATTTTTTCTATTAAATTTCCTTGTCTAGAATTATATAAATAAGTATAAGTTACAGTATATAATAATGTTAAGTGGGAAAAATTAAATTGAAGTTCAATCGTTCTTACCTCAATCTTTATCCAGTAGAGATGCTACTATATTTTTCTGAGACTCGATAACTTCACTTTGCACCATTTTGTTATATATAAGCCTATATATATATACAAAATTTCCTCCTTCCCTTTCATCAAGAGAAGGTTTATTAAGAGGAAAAATTGCTTATAATGTTTTTTTATTCATATAATTATTACATGATTAGATTACAAATAAAAAAATTAATCTTTTGGATATAAAAATTTTTGAAATATTTTGATATAAAAAATGTTATTCATGTGTAGATAGGCCTACGATAAAATTCATAAGAAAATAAACAATATCTAATAACAATAATAATAATACAATAAAAACTTTTATAGTAGACTTAGATCTGAAGGTTGGGCAGCCCCTTCCTTGAGAATTATAAGTCTGAAATTTTTTAATCTAAAAGGAAATACACGTGCAATAATACAATTGTGTATTATAAATTATCCATTTTATTATATTGATAATAATGTTTTAAAAAATATCATTTATTACTTTCTCTTACCTCTATATAGACTATATGTTAATATATAGAGAGATAAAGTATTGGATTTATGTCAAAAATTCGATGTCGAGATTTTGATGGATATACACGTTTTTAGGACCCTTAATCAAAAAAGTGGTTTTCGCGACATGGTCTGTCTGTGTGTGTGTCTGTCTGTGTGCCTGTGAACAAAATATCCCAAGAACGAAAAGAGCTAGGAGGTTGAAATTTTATATTTAAGTTAGGCACCCCCACAGACGTGGCACGAAGCTTTTGAACAAATTCGGCCAAAGAGTACTAGTACTTTTCCAGTTTTTTTTTTCGATTTTCTCAAAATTCGCTCCAACGATTTTTTTTAAATTCAAAAATCAATTATTTTTTCTCTTTAAAATGTATATTCTCATTTTGTCATTGAAATCTTCTGAAGACCACTTTATTCTTGTACTCCATAGAAAAGATAGGAGAAATAGTTGCCATGGTAACAAAATATAAATATTTTCACATATAAATTTTACATCTTGAAAATCGAATGTACCGTATTGTCGGAAACTAAATACATGTCGACACAAAAAAACTGGTGTGACAAGCACAGTACACAACAGATTTTTTTTTAATATTACTAACTTAAACATTAATATATTTTACTTTCTCTTAGCCTATATATGAAATATATAGAGAGAGAAAGTATTGCGATCATGTCAAAAATTCGATGTCGAGATTTTGATGGATATACATGTTTTGAGGTCCCCTGAGTCCAAAAAAGTGGGTCCCGCAAATTGGTCTGTGTGTATGTATGTATGTGTGGACAGATTTTTAGCATGAAGGAATTGAGCTACCGGATTGAAATTTTATATTTAACTTAGGTACCTTCCCACACGCTCAAAATAAGCTTTTGAACAAAATCGGCCAAAAAGTACTAGTACTTTACTGATGTACTTTTTCAGTTTTTTTCGATTTTCTCAAAATTCCCTCCAAGGATTTTTTTTAAAATTCAAAAATCAATTATTTTTTAGATGCTCTTTAAAATGTATATTCTCATTTTGCCGTTGATATCTTCTGGAGACCACTTTACTCTTGTTCTTTTAGCATGAAGGAATTGAGCTACCGGATTGAAATTTTATATTTAACTTAGGGACCTTCCCACACGCTCAAAATAAGCTTTTGAACAAAATCGGCCAAAAAGTACTAGTACTTTACTGATGTACTTTTTCAGTTTTTTTCGATTTTCTCAAAATTCCCTCCAAGGATTTTTTTTAAAATTCAAAAATCAATTATTTTTTAGATGCTCTTTAAAATGTATATTCTCATTTTGCCGTTGAAATCTTCTGGAGACCACTTTACTCTTGTTCTTTTAGCATGAAGGAATTGAGCTACCGGATTGAAATTTTATATTTAACTTAGGGACCTTCCCACACGCTCAAAATAAGCTTTTGAACAAAATCGGCCAAAAAGTACTAGTACTTTACTGATGTACTTTTTCAGTTTTTTTCGATTTTCTCAAAATTCCCTCCAAGGATTTTTTTAAAATTCAAAAATCAATTATTTTTTAGATGCTCTTTAAAATGTATATTCTCATTTTGCCGTTGATATCTTCTGGAGACCACTTTACTCTTGTTCTTTTAGCATGAAGGAATTGAGCTACCGGATTGAAATTTTATATTTAACTTAGGGACCTTCCCACACGCTCAAAATAAGCTTTTGAACAAAATCGGCCAAAAAGTACTAGTACTTTACTGATGTACTTTTTCAGTTTTTTTCGATTTTCTCAAAATTCCCTCCAAGGATTTTTTTTAAAATTCAAAAATCAATTATTTTTTAGATGCTCTTTAAAATGTATATTCTCATTTTGCCGTTGAAATCTTCTGGAGACCACTTTACTCTTGTTCTTTTAGCATGAAGGAATTGAGCTACCGGATTGAAATTTTATATTTAACTTAGGGACCTTCCCACACGCTCAAAATAAGCTTTTGAACAAAATCGGGCAAAAAGTACTAGTACTTTACTGATGTACTTTTTCAGTTTTTTTCGATTTTCTCAAAATTCCCTCCAAGGATTTTTTTTAAAATTCAAAAATCAATTATTTTTTAGATGCTCTTTAAAATGTATATTCTCATTTTGCCGTTGATATCTTCTGGAGACCACTTTACTCTTGTTCTTCATAGGAAAGATAGAAATGGTTGCCATGGTAACGGAATTTAAATCTTTTTCTTTTTATTAGATTAAAAATCAATTATTATTTAAATTCCCATTTATTTGTGTCTTTAATTGCTTAGGAGAAAACATATATATATCTCTCTCTCTCACTTGCAAACATTATCGCCTGTCTCTCCGCCTTCTCTCATAGGCCTAATGTTAATATCCTATAGGGATTTTTATGTTAATTTCGATTCAAAAGGGGGTCCCCTTTAGAACTTTTTAGGCATTTAAAATTTTTTTTTCCAATTCTTATGAAATTTTGTGTTTATTTACGATTCTCTATTGTGTATAAAATGTCCAAATATGAGATTAAAATTTTTAAAAATAACCATAGTTTATTTCAAGCAGTCAACATTTAAAATCCAAGTTTGAAACTAAGGTGCTATCGGAAACTAAATATATCTCGACACAAAAAATCTGGTGTGACCAGCACAGTGCGCAACTTTCTCTTACCGAAGGGTAAGAGAAAGTTGTGTGCTGTGCGCCAGTCACACCAGATTTTTTTTATACAAATAGACTACTCGATTATTATTTTGGGATTAAAGTGATTAGGTATCCAAAACTCATTTAGATAATCCCTTTGTTTGGAGTATCGTAAATTTTATTAATGGTCTCATCTTTAAATTTACTATGTATTTTATTTGGTGCGCATATCAAATCTTATCGTACATATAGGCTATTAAATGAAGATTAACAATACAATTTGTTCCGAAATATTTTTGATAGCGGTATAATATCTAAAAACCCTTTTATTGGCTTATTTATTTTTTTCTTCCATTATTTATCACTACATTATTCTGCCTCGGGAGAACCATTTTGTATCCAAATGATTAAAACAAAAAATAAATATTGACAAATTTTCGAGACCTATGTCTTTAAGATAATATAATATTAACAAAAACCCTCGAATGGATTATCCATTCAGGATTATCAATTCTCTTAAAAATAAATATAAAACTCATAGATTTTTATTCAAATAGGTAAGAGAAAAAGAATCGCCTTCAAGCTTTGGTGATAGGCAACCCATCTGATCGCTGATAAATAAAGGAAAAAAAACCCAAAGGAACAAAAAGAATCTTAACATTTTCAAAATTTTCTTTCAATGATGAAATCTTAAATGCTTTTTTTGACCATCATATAAATAAATATCAATAAAATTTTCGACATTTTTTTTTAATCTTAAAAAAAAGGAGGAATTCAAAAAATACTAATTAATAACTAAAATATTTTTAATAAAATGAAATAAAAAAGATCTTAAATATGTTGAAAATAAATTAATAAATTAGTTTTTAGTAATTATAAAAGAAATCTCATTTTTGAGTGAAATACTCTGATTTACTTATTGTTTAAATATATATCAATATAACGAATTAAATCGTCCAAATTTATTCACATTCTTTAAACCAATTATCATTAAGAAGAGGCTTCACAAATGCTTCAAATTTTTCGATAGGACATAATTCGTCACAATTAGGTATATGCTTAACTTCCAATTCAGCATCCGGTCCGTTTCTATGAAGAATCTAAATGAGAATTTTAAATTAATAATAGATTTATAGAATTCAATTGAAAAATAAATAAATTGTTAATTAATTAATACCTTAATATATTTTTTAGGAGTTGCGTCCTTTGTAGGCGAATTTTCCACATGGAGTTCAATTAGAATAGTAGACAAAAAGTGCACATCTATAGGCTTATCAAGCCCCAGAGCGTAAAGTAAACCCCAAATGAAATTATCATGAGCACCATATAAGAGCATTTTTCGTTTTGATGATAATTTATTCATTACGTCATTCAAGAATGGTCCTAAAAAAGAGTTTTTTTTAGCATTTCGGCCATATTGTCTTTATAACATGATTATTTAGGCACATTTATTTACAGTTGGTTTACCAACAATGATTTAAATAAATATTCATAGAACTTCATGGGGATCCGAACCCACTTTTGACTTTTAATAAAATAAAATTTAAAATCTCTTTATTTATTTTACATCTTTCCTCATGACATTATTTTATTTTATACCTGACTCATATTCTATTTTATTAAATATTGGAACAACAGTAACTTCCAACCTCAAATTCTTTCATTTGTTGTTAATTTTTTTTAAAAATAGAATTTCTAAATAATATTAGGCTATACCAGTAAATAAAAAAATATCCTACCAGAATCAAACCTTTTCCACTGAGGATTTCCAAAATATAATGTAAGACCTTCTTTAGAAAATTCTTGGACTTTCTCTTTCGATAATGATCCTGGCATATTTTCGTAATCATACTAAAAATAAAAATAAAAAATTTTTAATATTTTAAAATACATAAAAAAAAAAATTAAAATTAAATATGCAAAAAATATATCCGTTTCAAGGTATTTATTAATTCTAAGTTAATTCTTTTAATTATGAACTAAATCACTTCTGAACATGACCCGTGAGTGTTAACCACCCAGGGTTGATTGAAACAGATAACTTACTTGTATATTTAATTTCGATTTAAAAAATATTTTGAGAGAATACGGTCGAAAGTTTAACTTTTATTAGACAAAAATTACCTCCATAAGGGCGTTATTTAGTTTATTTGATGTATTAACTTTCGATTTGATTAGATTTTCATAATTTTCAAGAATTACGGGATATTTTACACGTATTTGATCTACAATCACTTTTATTAATTTTTGCATAGCTGGACAGTGGAGATCTCGTTGGGAATAAAGCATCTGAAAAGACAAAACATTGAAAATATTAATCTTAAAAATTAAACAAACAATATGCTGATAATATGTAGGACCAATAGCGTAACTAGGTGGGGGCGAAGGGGGGCGCTTGCCCCCTCCGCCCCAGGTGCATCAAGCCTTTGGCGCCCTTCTATACCGACATAAGCGCCCTAAGGCATCTAAAATATAGCCCAGGGACGGTGATTTTATCATATTATTTCCATAGATTGTCCAAAAACACGGATAGTTTTCTTTTAAATTATATTACAACTTAAAAAACGACGCCCTTGTTGAGCTTCGCCCCCTCCGCCCTAAAAGGCTAGTTACGCCGCTGTGTAGGACTAGAAGATTATTTTCTTTTCACTTTTTACTTCCAAATCTTATTTTCTTATTTAAAACTATACTGAAATTTTATTTTATAATATTAAAATTTTTTCCTTGTATGTTATTAAATAATAAATAAAAGGTGTTTTTAATTACACCAAGTATTTTAAAATTAATTCCCAATCAAATTGCAAAAAATATTTCAATAACCAAACATTTCAAATATATTATAGTAAATTCATGTGCTGATTCAGGCGAAATTTATATCAATTTAATTATTATAGTAAAATTTAACAATTTTTGTTAGTGGGCTAAACGTCATAAATATTCCTATGACTAGCCAAGACCGAATTGAGTTATTTGATTATTATCTTATTCAAATGGATAGATCACGAAAACAATTACTAAATTTTAAGTGTTTTCTGAATTCCGTCTATAGATGGGCAAAATCATTCTTTTTGAAGAACGGGTCGTTCTTCGTTCGATCTCTGAAACGACCCGTTGGTCGTTCTTTTTTCAATGCCTCTCCCCCTCCCCTCTTATTGAGGATGAAGCAGTTAATTTACATACTTTTTTGTTGAAAAAATATTTAAATTATCAAGTTTGATTAATACTGAGGTGGGTTCTCGATTCCTTCCTCAGGAGGAGGCATCTCAAATGGCGTTTGATAATTTATCGTAATTAGGTGGATTTGAGCTTGAGTTGTTTTTAACTCAGGATTATAAGCTTAACTGGTTTATCCCCTCGGCTAATCGCCTCTTATTGGAAACTAAAATTATTTAAATAAATTTCTCAGGAGCGAACCTCTAACCCTCAGATCATGAAGCATGATCTTTACTTTTCCCTCAAACCATCCAGGGCTTACTTCATCGAGCTCCTTAGGTGCAGTATGAACAGGTATTGGCGTCCATTGAAGATCGCTTTGTTCTATCCATTTATCCATTGGGTCAATTGGATGATAAAGACCAGCTAAGAGTCCCGATGACGTCATCAAACATCTGTCGACGTCACTTGAACGCATATAAATCTCCTCAGCATCATATTTCTTATTGAGTAAATGAGGATATCTATTACGAAGCATTTTTCCAAGGTTAAATGATTGTAGTTTTCCTTCCTAAATTCAAAAATAAAAAAAAAAAAAAAATTAACAATTCATGTATTTTTCAGGGGCATACCGAGACAATTGGGACCCTGGGGCGCCTTTAGAAGAGGGGCCTATATACATTTTTTATCAGAGGTGTATATTGAATTTTTTCTGGAAGCCCGTGGGTCCCGAGCCTTCTCAAAGACAAATTTTCAATAAATTTTTTTTATCTAAATTTTTCCGTTTTTGCCTGCCTGATGTTTATAAATTTTACATATGAATTCTAATACCTCCCTGATTCTAATGTACCATACTAATAACGGCTCTAACGATTTTTTTTTCAAATTTTTAATATATACTATTTTCGGTACGAAAATTAAATGACGCCAGGACTCATCTTTGGGGCTTCAAATTAGGGTACCAGTACTTTATTGATGTACTTTTTTAGTTTTTTTCCAATTTTCTCGAAATTATCTTTAAAGATTTCTTTGAAATTTTAAATATTTACTATTTCCGGTATACAAAACAAATTCCGTTCGATTTCGTTTTTGGGAAACCTCGGGTACTAGTACTTTACTGATATACTATTTTAGTTTTTCCAATTTTATATAAAAAAGTAACACTGAACCAACAGCGTATCCAGGTGGGGGCGAAAGGGGGCGCTCTCCCCCCCTCCCCCCGCCCCAGGCTTCCGACTTTTCCCAAAATATCCAGCTTTTTTTTTGAAAATTCATAATAAATTCATTTTATATCACACGAGCTCCAGCTCGGTCATCCAGGAACTAAAAAATTATAGATGCAATCGAGAGGGTTTCGTACATCATCAGAGGGCTAAGGTTAGATTGGATAATTCCACATAGACAAATAATCAAGTTATATTTAAAAACAAAAAATATACTGTAAACTTAAAACTTACATTTGTTAACGGTACCATGTCTGCTTTATGAAGCGTATCTTTATTAATTGGAAGACGAGCTCCATGTCGAAAAACCTGAAATCAAATTATTTTTATGTATTAATATTATTACAAAGTATTATAGATTAAATGAAAATTTTATTAATCTTAGATCTATAAATGGATAAAGCTAGACCGTCCGCTGAGAGAGCTCTGGAAGACTTGGTTCGAGTTCAAGGGGTGCTATTTGCCCAGTCAAAACAAATAATTCAATATTTTAGAAATAATTAAATTTATTCTAGTCGATTCATTCTCAAACTATGACTTTTGTCTCATCCTCCCTTATTTATTAAAATCTGAATATTTTATATTAGTATATTTTGATTATAAAGTAAATTATTGTAATATTGATAACCTCTTTTCAAATCGAAAAAAAAAATTTAAATAAAATAAAAAGAGCTAATTAAAAGAAAGTTTAAATAGTATTTTTGGAGTTATTTAACTTTCGACCTTTGTGTAGATGAATAATTTAAAAGATCTGAATCATCTACTTATACAAGCTTTTGATAAGGGATCCGTTTTTTTCCGTGCCATGATGAAATATTTTAAAGTTTGGACTCAAACCGGACTGCATCGAATGATTCAGAATCAATGAGCATCCTTCCATATTAATTAACAGTATTGAATAACAAAAATTATTAAAAATTAAGAGTTCATCCCCACAACCGAATTCACCTTTTTTTTAGTCTTTTCCGAAACGTCGACGGTTAATAATTAAATAAAAGTTTTTTATTTAATTCCTTGACTGCAAAGTCTCCTATACCCAATTCATATTTTGTGAGTTTTTAGTGCATATCGATCCGAGCCCTAGTTATATACTGTATTTTCAATTAATATGTAAAAGAAAATTTAATTCAAATTTTCATTCAAAAATTGGAAAATCATTAGCTTATCTCTTTTCAAAAAAATTTAGCTAATTAATTAAATAATCAAAGTTATTTATAGATTCTAATTTTAGAACTATATTAATGAACTTTCCTTATCTCTAATTATAGAAATATTATAATTAATAAATACTGATAATTTCTAATGTCAATGATTCTTAAATAAATTTTCCTATACTTTCTGACTCGATTCCAGTTAGAACTGCCTCCAACTATTCTAAAAAATTAAAAGGGGATGATGATAATTTTTATTAGATTTTATACCCCTATTGAAAATAAATACTCTCTCTCCCTCTCTAAATTTATTATTAAAATTGCAATAATAAATAAATAATTATCTTATCAATATCAAATAATACAATTATCATATTAAAACAAATTATATTCAAATAAATTTCAACTTAATTTAGATAAATCCGGTTTGAGGGTTGATAGATTTGTATTTCCTTTTACACGTCATTGGCATAGTTTAAATATTGCCTTGTTATTGCATTAATTTTATGTACACTGTTTTTCTATTATTTTTATTTATTTATATTTCTTCTTACACATCATTTGTATAGTCTAATTAATTCCTTAAGCTTATGTACAGTGTTTTTCAATCATTTATATTTATTTGTGTTTTTGCTTATACATCAATCTTTTGTAATATTTTACTCATATAATTTTTTGTAAAAATGTATATTTATGTATTTTTATATTATTTACCATGGGCGTAGCCTGCGGTGGGCAAGGGGCCACATATTAAGGAAGGTTTCTTTAGGAACTCTTGAGTGCTAGTACTTTACTGATGTACTTTTTTAGTTTTTTTCACTTTTCTCTTAATTCGCTTTTACGATTTCTTTCAAATTTTAAATATTTCTTATTTGCGGTATATAAAACAAAATAAGATCTCTCGTGTTTGGGAAACCTCGAGTACTAGTACTTTATTGATGTATTTTTTAGTTTTTTCCAATTTTCTAAAAAAAAAAAAAAAAAAACCGAACTCCAGCTCGGTCAACCCGGAATTTTAAAATTAAGCTTAGAAGAGAGAAATCATTTTTTATAGATAAAATAAAATCTTTTTTTATATATTTAAAAATTTTACTATTTTTATTTATTTAAGCCCATTCATTTAAAATATTAAAAATGAATTACGTATTCATTTTATTTAAAAAAAATTATCTTTCTCTTTTATCATATTGAAATTAAAAATAGATCCAACAATCAAACAGGTTTTTTCATTTACACATACACTTGCACTTCGGGAGAGTTCGGCTTTGTTCGGTTGAGACGACGACGACGACGTCTGCGGCGACGGCGGCAGCGCTGTCGTTGCCGCCTCAGTAAGCCTGAAGCTTGTGATTATGTTACATCATTATCTCATCAAATAATGTTTCCTTCCTCAACAATCCACGATACCGACACATCACCTGATTATATTCATAGTGTTCCATGCCTGCTCCTTTCTTTTCATCCTCGATATCACCAGGTAAACCCACGTTTTGATTAATTAAATAGAAATAATAAAGAGGGAATCATTCTGATTGTCGTTTTCCCTCGCTTGGCTAGGGACAGTCCGCGACAAAAAGAAGTGAACTCATCTTTAATTTTTTTTTATCTAATTTGTATTTTAAATTATTTTTATGAAATATGGATAAATATAGAATCAATCCTTCTATTGATTCTTTTTTTTCTTAATTTATAAACGCAAATCTCTTAATTTATAAAATATAAAATTAATATAAAATGGAAAGAATTTATATTTTATACTGCATCTCTTGGTTTTACTGTTAAATGTAAAGATAATAAGAGATACTCGAAACTAATTGGTATCAATACTTTTCTTCTGATACTTTACTGGTATCGATACTTTCCTTTCGATTGGATATCAAGTACAGTGAGGGGCAATATTAAGTCCCACCCATGCGTTTTCTACTTGTGATTATTTCATTGTTTTTATACATTAAAAGAAAATGAAAATCTGTACCCTACACAGCCCTACTCATCTTTAAAAAACTTCGAGTACTAGTACTTTACTGATGTACTTTTTTAGTTTTTTCAATTTTCTAAAAAAAAAAAAAAAAAAAAAAAAAAAAAAAACGAGCTCCAGCTCGGTCAACTCATATATCAAGCTAATTTTCCGTGATTAGCTTTATTTTGATGAGACGACTAATGTTTTCTCTTACAACATTTCTTAATTGTGGTAGCTAAGAAGAGTAAAAGTGATATAATATTTCAATTTGACGATTCTCAGAAATGTTTATGGGTTTTTTAAATAAATCTTAAGAAAATTATTAAATAAAAAAAGTAAAAAATATTTGTCCTACAAAATATTTTTTTTTTATTTAATGTTAATAATTTTCTTAAGATTTAATTAACAAACCCATAAATAATAATAAATTTCTGAGAATCGTCAAATTGAAATATTATGTCCCTGCTACTCCTGTTAGCTAGAATTGTTGTAAGAGAAAAAATTAGTCGTCTCATCAAAATAAAGCCTCTCACGGGAAATTAGCTTGATAGTAATAACTTGTAAAATGGGCCTGGGCCAGGGGCGGATTAAAGGGGGGGGGGCGAGGGGGGCAATCGCCCCTCCCCCGAGAAGAAATTCAAAACGTTATAAAAACTAGTAATCTAAAGAAATTAATGATTTCCGCTCTTTAATTTCAATTGAATTTGTTACCAATCAATTTAAATAAATAGGAAAGGGGTCTAAATGGCCATAGATGCCGACAAAGTCCTTAAATAAAAAAAAAAAATTGCCCCCCCCGACAAACTTGCATTAATCCGCCACTGGCCTGGGCTCCCTGACTATAATGTTTACATAAAAAATGCTCTCCTTCTTGCTTTGATTTTAGGTAGAGCTCCAATGCCGGTGTCTACCCGAGTAAAAATGATTAAAAATTATCGAGGGATCCACACGCCCGCAGCTAATCTGCATAGTGAACCTTTAGGGACACACAGGGATACACACGCCCGCACCAGGGACGCACATAGTAGATCGAAAGTGACCAGAAGAAAAATGTGTGCAGGCGTGTGGATCCCTGTGTGTCCCTAAAGGTTCACTATGCAGATTAGCTGCGGAAGTGTGGATCCCTCGATCATTTTTACTCGGGTACTCGATTAATAAACCAATCAATTTTTTCTTTTAACCAAAATGAATATTCTATTTGTTATTTCTTCGTAACCATGTGTTTTTTCCTTACTTATTATTCCTTTTTTCTTTGGGTTTTATCGTGTTTTTTCTCAAGTAATAAAATCCAAGGACACTAGGGTATTTCTGCCAGACATATACGTTAGGATTGCTTGTATGGATTTTCTTTCCCATATAAAGGCACAGGGCCAGAACTACGAGATTTTTTAGGGGGGGGGGGTAAAATTTAAGTAATTAATTTTTGTAGAGAGTGATTTGAACATAGGATCTCTTCAATTCATAATTCAAAATTGAACTGGTTTATCCCACTCACCAACAGTTAAGGACACATTAAAACAATCAATTGAAAATATTTTAGAATAATCGTATTAGCTATCATGAGGAGGCAACTACAAGTAAAATATTAACCGAAATGAAAATTTTCAGCTTGAATATATTATTTAGCCTGTCTCTATTAATAAAAAAAATTATTTCCTATAGAAAGAATGTCATTTTAGCCTTGTCTGTTTTAATAAAAAATTCTGGCGTGACTGGTCGCACAGCACACAACTTTCTCTTACCTTCGGGAACTGAAAGTTGTGTATTGTACTTTCACGCTAGATTTTTATTAATATTGTTATTCTTTTTTTTTTAGACAACTAAACATAACTTCATTTTTAATTGTTTGTGTAAAAGATATTATTATCTTTCCTTATGGAGAGGATTGTAAAATGAGATAGAGATAGGAAATATTTGAAGATATTAATATTTACCTACTTACCACAATTAATTTTTCAACTGATGTCACATTATCCCCTTGCAAGGAGCTTACAAAAAAATTTAGAATACAAGCACTAAATAGGATGATAACGAGTGTCTTAGTCATGGTGAAGCACTTACTGACGACTGGGCTTCCGACCTTCAGCTTTCCGACTTTTTATCTCCCTATTTAAGCAATTGGAAGATAGCTGAAGATGAAGATTAAGTTTTTGTTCTAGGAAATAACCCTTTCTTAATCAATGGAAATATTTGAACTCTCTTTAATCGTAACAAGGAAAAAAATTATTATATAAGGTCAGATTTTTTTTTTAATTAATTTTTTTTCATTTTTTATGATTTTGGTTAGTGGATATAAATAAATATCTATATGTATAAAATAGAATATATTAATTTATCCAAGGTTGTATTCTTTTTTTCTCATTTTTATTCAAGATTTTATTATCATAAATATTTAAACATTTTACAGTGAATAGATTAAAGTGGTTTTAGCCGGGTAAATCGGCGTGACACGTGCTGTAATCGAATCAATTTTCCCATGCCCTTAATATAAATATATTTTAAAGTTACAGATTTACCCAGAAATTTCTAACAGAGGGGGTTGGGATGTTCAGGATGTTTAATATATTCCTTCTTCTCTCCCTAAGTAGATACGGACGACTTGAAACAAGCTTCTTAATTTGAACTAAATTTTAAGATTTAGTTCATAGAATACTGAAAATTTTTTCTCTTCTTTATGCCCCCCCCCCCCCAGATTCACTCCAAATTTTTATAAATTCCTAGAACCTCTTGGACTATAAAATGTAAAGGTTCGTCCTTATTATATAAATGTTTCCAGATATATGAATAAAGGCCGCTACTCACGTAATTGCAAATTTAACAAGCATGCATGTGCAATCTTTTTGTAAAAGCATGCAAAAATTCCCTTTGGCACCACACGGCACAAGCATGCTTGTACAAGAAACAGCTTATGCCCAAAATTGTCCTAAAAATGTCAATGATATTTACAAATTTATTCGAAAATAACAAGAAATCCTCACTTGCTTTAAACAGAGACCCAATAGATATTAATATTTAAATTGAAATTTTAAATGAATTAATATATATTAAATATCAATACAACTATAAACTGGCGCCGAGTTTTGCTTGCCCAAATATGCTTGTGCATGATTAAAATTCAAATTAAGTGGCTTGCACAATTAAAATGCTTGTTCAAAATTCTCCTACAGACGCTACAGTTTGCTTGTACAAAAAGATTGCACCTACATGCTTGTCAAGTTTGCAGTTACGTGTGTAGCCGCCTTAAAGCTAATATTTTTGAGGTACTTTTTACTTTTATACTTGAATCAGAAATATTATTTTTTAGTACAAGTAAAGTTTTTTTTACTATTAGTAAAGTATTTGGTCCTCAAAATTTATTGACAAGAAATTTTTGAAAAAATTTTATAACTTAGTAACCAAAATTGACATTAATTTGGCTACTAATCAATTGGAATAAATAGAGACGTTGTCTAAATGGCCTAAGATCTTAAAGGAAAAGATTTAAAAAATTGGAAATTTAATTATGAGCTTGTTTCTTTTCTCAGATTAATAAAAAATTAATTTGATGGTTAGATAGCAGAGATCCCGACGACAATAATAAAATAGAGTCAATATTGCGATAATAAATCAGTATGCCTACTTAAAATAATTACTTAATATATATTTTATCTAATAACAATCAATCACTAAAAAAGTTCATATTGTTTTACATGTTTATTGAAAAAATATACATATATATAACATTTTAAAATATAATAATAAAAATAATTAAACTATTAATATATTGCAATATACTATTAAAGAATAGACTGCATAATAATGTAAATGATATTTTTCATAATCCTAGGTATATATTTATAAACCCACTAGCTTAAGAATATACACTATAATAGCCTATATATTGATAAGATTCATATACAGTATAAAGATTGTTAAAAAATATAAATAGTCCATGTGGCCTATTAAAAATATAATTTTTTTATTAAAATAGAATCTATTTTCCCTATAAAAATAATTTATTTAAAAAATACAACAGCTTGTAGATTTTTATAATAATTTAATAGAAAAAAATTTAATTCGAAATACTTTAATGTGAGTTCTAAAGAGCTGAATTTGTGTTTGTATATTTCTTTACAAGGGCGGATCCAGAGGTGTTTTCGGGGTGGGGGGGGTAATCTGGTGTGACTTGTCGCACAGCACACTATTTTTTTTAAATTTCGGTAATTTAAAAGCGCATTCTGTACTTGTTTGCCAGAATATAAATACACATAAATTTTTAAGTATTAATTTTAAAAATTTTACATTAAAAATAAATTTTTTTGCGAAAAAAAGGTATTTTTTCGAATCTCGGGGGGGGGGTAATCACCCCCTTTACCCCCCCCCCCTTGTATCCGCCCTTGTTTCTTTATCGATGTATCTAGCGTTTGTCACGTTCATCTTCAGGGCTAATAAAATATAAATACCGGTGTTTGATATATTGAATAATTAGCTTCTAATTAATTTTCTAAGGTGTTACCTTTGTCTTATATCTAGTCAGTCAAACGCTTTATTTTTACCAACAATGAGGCCCAAATGGCGAATTCAATAGTTCAAAATAATACTAAATATTATTAATATATTATTGGTGCAAAAATTATTATGGAAACACAAATACCGGTAGACAGGGCCGCAGACAGAGGGGGGCAGGGGGGCTATATCCCCGGGGCCCGGGCCCTCGAGGGGGCCCGGGCCCATGCGCTCCCATCTTAAAATTCTAATTAAAATTAAATTTCATGGTTAAAATTTCAATTAAAAAAAATCATTTTCTTGAAATTTTTTTTGCTCAGGGGGCCCGGGCCCTTTAAGCTCAAATCAAGTTTGATCTTTTTCACGACTCAGGATAGCTAAAAAAGCAGATTTCAGTGGCTATTTTTCAAAAAATTTTCCATATCCCCAGATTCCCCCGGAAATCCTCTGCCCGGATCTGGTCTCGATAAATTATTGTAACTCTTTTTCTTTTTTTTAAACATTCACACTTTTTTCTCATTCACACTCACACTCACACACACATTCACACTGTCTTTTCGGCAACTCAGGCCATATAAGACATTTACGATAACCGTTATTGATTTAATATACATATATGGCGTCCACGCATTCTTTTTTTTTTTTTTTTTGAAAAAACATTCACACTTTTTCTCATTCACACACATTCACACAGTCTTTTCGGCACCTCTGGCCATTTAAGACTTTATACGATAACCGTTGTAATTAATAAATGTATTTGGGGTTCAGGCATTTCTATTTAAGCCATCTGGTATCCAAATGGCAAATAAAATCTTCGGACTGCCTGGGTCCGAACCCGCGACGTTTGGTATAGGAGGTAGGCACGCTACATACTACGCCAAACTCGGGGGCCACGCATTCTTATTTAAGCCATTTGGTATCCAATTGGCTTAAATAAAATCATCGGGCTGCCTGGGGTCCGAAGCCGCGACGTTTGGTATACGAGCTTAGCACGCTAACCTCTACACCAAGCCTCGAGGGCTTATTGTAACTCTTTGTTTAGGAAATTTTGAAAAATTTTTAAATAACTTTATTTAAATATATATTGTAAGCTATGTATAACTATTTCAAAAGTTGTGTCAAAAACTGTGTAAAAAATTGTTGGCATGAAGGCCACAATAGCCTTTTACATACTAGAAAAAACTTTGTTTTTTTTTTCTTTGGGGGGGGGCGTATTAGTAAGTAGCCCCGGGGCCCGTCAAGTCTGTCTGCGGCCCAGCTGGTAGATATATAATTTTAACAAGTAAAAAAGCCTTTTAGAATCCAATCTCCTATGTCTTTCACGTACTAGATAATTTTCCATATATTCAAAAATTCCTTTCCTCAAGTCTTTTCAATGAGTTTTAAAGGAAATTTTATTTATTTAAAATCTTTTAATATATATTGATAGAATTTATTTCGAGTCTTCCCTTCTTCTGACTAGAAGTTGCAACGCTAATTTGACTGAAATTCATTTTTTTTTTTCATTATAATTAATAAGCGCAAGAGACACTTAAATTAAAATTATCTATTATAAAATTTTTTATTAAATTGTTATGAAGTAATTAGCCTAAACAACTGGTGGGAGAGTGTTAGTGTTATTAGCCGTAATTGGATCCCAATCTCCTAGTTTAACCAACTTAACGCTCTCATTCCATAGACGTTCCGCTGTTTCCATATTATTTGCTTTGTTCGAACAACTTGCCACTTTACAATCACTAAAAAAATATAAATTATTGAAATCTAAATAAGATAATTATTTTTTTAATTATTAATAATTATTACCTGTAATAAAGTCCCGTTTCATTAGCGCATTTTTCATCAATTGCACAATAAATATTAGTTTGAGCTCCTTCCTTCGGATTTTTCATCATAAGGCCTCCAATATTTGTCATAAACCATGATAAACCAGGAAAATAAGAATCACTCAATTGACCATAAAGCTCGGTTTTTACCACCCCTGGATGTAAAGAATATACATTCACATTTTGATCTGAAAATAGATATTATTATCAGCAATGAAAAAGTAATTTCTTAATGTAGGCCCTCTGGGTATATCGTCTTACCCTCAAGTCTTTTTGCCAATTCTTTTGTAAACAAAATGTTTGCTAGTTTACTATTCGAGTATGCTTTCACCGGTGTATAATCTTTTTCCACCATTAGATCATCAAAATCAATGGCTCCATCTGAAATTATAATTATTTAAAATAAAATATAGTATTTTCACTTAATCTTTCATCATAATTATAGCTTTGATAGACTCAACATCTTGGAATTTTTATATTATTGCATCATTCAAAAAAAAAAAAAAAAAATATTAAACAGTTTTTCTAGTATGGAATCGAATAAATTTAATTAATGAAAAGAATGGTTGTGTAGAATTCAAACACAGAAATTAAAGAGAAATGCAGCCATTAAATCAAACTCCTTTATTACACAATGTTTCGGCTAATTTTATTGTCATCTTCAGTGATAAAAGAGTTTTTAAAGAATAGAGTTGTTAAAACATATGTTCATAAGACAATGACCTAATACAATATAATAGCCTATCTATACCTATACTTAGGCTATTGTATATGGCTTATGGACAGATGTTTTAACTACTCTATTCTTTAAAAACTCTTGTACAACTGAAGATGTTCATAAGCTACCTGGTTGCATTCCTCTTCATTTCTGTCATTGAATAAATTTAATTGCGTGTCTGTTTAATTTATATTATTCTTTAATTTTCGTACATTTATGAGCAACTGATGAGACGTTTACAATCCGGGCAGGTGCAGAAGCTCTAATCCTTGGAAGGAGAAGACAGGTCAAAAGAAAATGACCTAAATGGTTAACTCCTAACTGATATTCAAATCCATCTTGAGTCTGATTCTTTGGACAGGCCATCACCCCTGAAAAATATTATTTTAATTATATTTTAATCATTTCACGTCAAATTGGACTCATTTTGGACAACATTTAGAAAATTTCTGATTTCTCAGTTATAGAGATGAACTTTATGTGTGGCATATGCAATATTTTTAAAAAATCATATAAAACTGTATAGGCCTACATCTATCAAATAAATTATTTGAAAAATACTTCTAGCCATATTATAGGAAAATGTCAAATATTTTATATCCATCTCACGTAAACAAAATTCCATGAAAATCGGAAAATATGAAGGAAAGATTTCACTAGGCTTATTTATTTTTCAATTATTTATCTACTTTTAATCCAGACATTTAAACTAGGTCAGATAGAAATAGCCTCAAAATAGTTTAAATTATTGACTGATTCTGAGCTCATCTCTCACTTTCCTCTCTGTCGTCTAAATACCTGCCTGCATTGTTGATTAGGATATGAATCTCCGGACATCTTTCTAACATTTCTTTAGCACATTCACGAACAGATTGCAATGAATTTAAATCAAGCTGGCCAGATGAAATTTTACCCAAATTCTCCTTATCTTTTGTATTCTCCTGAATTGATTTAATTGCTTCTTCAGCTCGGTTCAGATTCCGAGATAAAATGATAATATTTCCACCTAAAATAAAAAAAAAAATTATTAGGTTAATTAAAAAAAAAAAAAAAAAAATAATATTCTTTAAGCCACTTTCACTTGTTTTCTTACATATTCTTGGGTTAACAAATTAAAATCTAGTCTACTAGTTTGCAACCTTCGGTATCTTTCCGAAGTCTACAGAGAAATAACATTATTTAAAAATATTATTAAAAAAATATTAAATATTTAACACGATGTATGATTTCGTCTCGAATTTATAAAACGGCGTACTTTTATATATTGTTACTCTCTTCTTTCATGATTACTTTACAACTTATTTAATATAAGATTTATGTATATACATATATATACTGTCAACTCTAACTCAAAGACAGGTGCCAGGTCACGAAGGCAAAAATTATAATGAATCTATACATTTTTTTTGTTATAATATCTGCACATTGTTTTCGTAAGATTTTTTTGTAAAAGTTTTATCTTATTAATATTAATAGAATAATGATAAATCTAAAAATTATAATAGAGGGATAAAGATATCAGCCAAATTGGAATGCTCGAGGTTCAATAAAACTCCCAGAATAAGACGATTTGGCCATCTTCAGTTATTGAAAATTATAAATATATTAAAAAATAAACATGTGATTGAACCATGGTGTCTGTTTTGCAATATGTGTATAATTTCCATTAACTGAAGATGGCCAAATAAATTCAGGCCGAAACTGGGAGTTATATTAAACCTCCAGCATTCCAATTTGGCTTATATCTCCATCCCCATCCCTACATTATAATCATATCATAGCCACAACTTCAAGCAAATCTTAAAATTTTCAACATTAAAATTTATATTATTTTACTATTTAATAATAAAAAAAATTATTACTTGATTCCCACCACTCTCATATAGTGTAATATAGGTGCATTATTAAAATATTATCATATACCTCTTTGGTAAAGATCGAGGGCTGTCTCTTTACCTATTCCAGCATTGCCGCCTGTTATGATGACTGTTTTCCCATCCAAACGGGCTTTAGATTGACATTTTGCTGCACAGAGAACCATTTTTACCTTTTCCTAGAACAAAAAACAAAAATTAAAGGATTTTCATAAATAAACTCTTTTTAATTAAACAAACATATCCACAAAATAACAATAGAGATCACGATACTCTTTAAGTCTTTTCGACATCTTAGGCAATATAGACCTTAACGATACACATTATTTACAATCGATCTATAATAGGGGGGTCCAGGCACATTAGACATTATTGTGCACTTGCTAGTTGTGTTGTCTAACTCCTGGGCGTAATAAAATTTGATCTCCGTCTCATTAGATTTGTGCGTAATACAAACAAATCCCTGATCAATTAGTGAAAATTCTTTGAAATTACGACTTCGAAAAAAATGATTACTACTTTCCTATACACGGTATCAATTTTGGAATGCCTTACTAAAATAAAAAGAAATGCGCATATTATTTAAGATACTTTATGCAATTTATTCTGTTTTATTGTTCATTAATTATATAATTTATACTCACTCATCTGTAAAAATCAAATAAAATTATTTTGACCTTCAAAACTTATTTTATTTTCTTAAATCTAATATTAGATTGAATAGCTAATTCAAAAGAGTAAGACAAGTGTTTCTACTCTGAAGATGCCCTTCAGAGGCCATTTCATAGGCTTTTAACACACAAACAATTTTACTTTCTCTTATTTTAGAATAAAGGGAATATGCTTTTATGGACTCTATAGTCGATATTCGATTTCTTGTAGCCTTAATGAAAGAATATTAATTGAATTAAGAAGCCTCCCCCGAGTGGCTAGAGGTGATGACAAATGTCATTTTTGAAAACCTAAGAGGAATGGGTTTGGACCCTGATCGAATATTTATTTAAATTATTTGGATACCAAATGGTAAAAATAAGTGTACCTGAGTTTATCGTTTAGAGTCTATATGGCCTAAGATGCCGAAAAGACTAAAAAAAAAAAAAAAAGAATTATATAGACTTTAAACAATTTAGTTAATTGAATGTGTGTTTTGACTGGGCGTGTCAGAGCTTTTCGAACTAGGAACCAGAAACATTCCACTATGTTTTTCACGATAAGGAAAGAGGGAAATTATTGCAATTGCTTATAAAAAATAAAATAGAATTCTTATTTATTTTTTTAAATAATTTTCCAATTAATAATTAATAATAAAAAAAAGTTGAAATTAATATTTGACTTCTTTTTTTTTACAACTTCGACATTGAACTCTGTGGAACAACATTGAAATTTATGATAATTGATTTTTTTGAATAATATACATTATTGCGCATTTCAACAGAAGTGATTCCAAAAAAATGTATACCTCCTTTTCTATAAAAAAAAATTAGTTTTTTACAGCCCACAACTCACACCAATGTCGTCTTAGGTTAATAATAATAGTTAAGAGGCTATACCTATAAATTATTTTTCTAAAAAAATTAAATAATTTTCGACAAGTATTTAGAATATTTAATAATAATTGATTCATTTGATCAATGAAAGTCAAACATTAGCAATATTGAATCATTGTAAATTTCTAAATAAAAGAAAGTTTTATTTCATATTACATGCCAAATATTAGAGGTCCAAAATTTCCCGTAAAATGATGGTACCGCTTTAGGAATTCCAATGAGAGAGTGTCATAGTTCTTACTTACCTGAATTAAAGGCAAGGACTCGGCCTAGTTATTAATCTGGAACGATATTGGTGAGAGCTGGGAAATTCACAGAATGGTTAATTGTTATTTTTTTTTAAAGAGGTGGGAGTGTAAAGTTTTTTAAATTAATTAATCCCAATAAATTTTAAATGTTCGGGAGCTGAAATGCGAGATACCATTTAAAAGGTGCCAAAATTTTGTACAAAATTTTTGTCCCTCATATTACCGCATCTCAACCTTTTTTTTTTTTTTTTTTTAAACACTTTTTTTCTCATTCACACACACTCTTTTCGGCAACTTAAGCCATTTAAGACTTTAAACGATACTCGTATACTTTAATATATCTATTGGGGGTCCAGGCATTTTTATTTAAGCCATTTGGTATCCAAATGGCTTAAATAAAATCATCGGGCTGCCTGGGGTCCGAACCCGCGACTTTTGGTATACGAGGTTAACACGCTAACCCCTACACCAGCTCTCATCCTTTGTGACCATTAAAACTTTTCCTAAAGAATGATAAACATATATTAATAAGTATAAAAAAAAATATTTTAAGAATTGATTATAATTTATTTTTACGCCTCCGTTTCGTAATCGAGATAATAATATACGTATTGACAATTACAAAATAGATAACTACAAAAATGTTTTGATTCGCAATTAAACATTTAAAAACTCATTTAAAGTAACTAATTAAGATAAATCTGAGGTGTTGAAAAATCGATATGACATAATTCACTAGTTTTAATATAAGTAAGAAAAAGTAAAATACAAAGTATTTATTTATTTTGAATGAATAAGTTTAGATTCTAATTTGTTTAAGAAATTTAATCACTTGTTTACTTACTTATCGGCGATTTATTAATATTATCACACTGACAAATAACCCACTCGATTTGAGAGCCGGTGAGAAACTAAACCTCTCTAGCCGACTGCGTTTGTTTTTATTTTCTCCACCCGTTATTATCGACCTCTACTGGAAGAGGAATGCAAGTCATGCTACATGCATGTAATAAACAAAAGATCAATTATTATATTTTAAATCAAATAAAATTTGCATCCAGAATGCAATTTAAAGGTGTTATTTAATCTTATGATTTCGAGATTAAATAAAGAGTATAAGTATTATTTATTTATTTTTGTAAGTTAAAAATAAAACGTATCATCATGGATTCTCTCAAGGTTTACAAGTCTCCAACAAAAAATAAAATTAGTCATCATTCAAAAGCATTATTGGATATTTTAAAATTTTTTAATCTTTCTCCGTGAACTGTTTGTCACAGTTCAACCAGAGGGGTCATTCCAATTTTTTCTTGGGAGGGGGGGGCAAACTTTATTTTTTCATTAAATTTACTTACAAATAGGTACAGTGAGGGTCAATATTAAGTCCCACCCTCGCGTTTTCTACTTGTGATTATTTCATTGTTTTTATAAAAGAAAATGAAAATCTTTATTGGAAATCTTTTAGGTTTGAACCATGAAAGTTTCCATTAAAAAATATATAATATTTTTTTAAAAAGAATGAAATAATCACAAGTAGAAAACGCATGGGTGGGACTTAATATTGTCCCCCACTGTACTCTAATTTGGCCAAAAGATATTTAATTAATTGTTTAATTTTGTACAGTTTATATACTCTTAGATATATTTTAAAGTATTTTATTTAGAATAATATAAAATTTTATAAAAATCAGAGCCCTTGGGGGGGGAGGGGACAAATGCCCCTGCCCCTCCCCCCAAATGACGCCACTGATCGTGACGACACTTTGTCACATTTCATTTTCATTTTACAATATATCCTCTTATCTCTATTCAGTATGCAATACTGTATATGGGATAGAAAAAGTATTGGGATCGTATTTACCGGATTGACCGGATTTGGCCCGTCGCACGGTATGACGCCTGTTGAAAAGAGAAAGGAAGAGACAGATATACAAATAACTGAAGAACTGCCTGTCCCAGCTCGGGTAGCTCGTGGTCACCATCCATGCACCCACAAGATGTGGGTTCCTGAGCGATATGTTTATATTATTCATGCTAGGTAGATATTAATATTTTTACAACTTAAAGATTAATACAAATTCTTTATTTTCAACACGCTACATTTAAATGCATTTAGAAACTTTTATACTCGTTAACCTGAATATCTCAAATTCAAATCAATTTCTCTTCTTCGAAAGAGTTTGACAAAGTGCTTGAGCTAAACTGTATTTAGTCTTGAATAAATTCACTTTAAAAATATAATAACTTATTTTATTGAAACATTCTGAATCTTTTTACAGCTAGTCTAAAGGTGCATTATCAATCGCACTTATTTCAAAATTCAGATGATTACAATCTCAATTAATATTATACACACTGAGTGCCAAAGCTGAGTTACAATTGTTGTTTGAAAACATTGCAAAAATTGTATAATACAATCATAATAATCTAATTGGTTTAACTTCCTCGAACAGTAAAAAAACTAGTATATCTCCCAAAAAATAAACAATTTTTGCCTCATATTTGTAGGCTATTTTTAAATAAAATTATAATTTTTTATATTCGACATAACATGGTATATACAGGGGCGTACCAAGACAGTTGGGAGCCTAGAGCGTCACTAGAAGAGGGGGCATATATACATTTTGTACCAGAGGAGTATATTGAATTTTTCGGGGGGGGGGGAACTAATTTTTAAATATCTCCCTCCTCCATACACAAAAGTATTTTTAAAATAGCGTTTATCCCTCAACCCCGAGAGCTTCAAAGACAAATTTTCAAAATTTTGTTTTTGAGGATGTGGTATATAGGCAGCCAAGGTGAAAAATAAAATAAAAGTCTATTTTTTGTCGACGATGCCCCCCGAATGATGTCAAGTTGTCAGGTTAGTTGACATTGCATGTAGCAACGTTTTTACCAATTTACATTTTCTTGAAAAACGACTTCGGAACAGTAAAGACGCTCGGTACGCCTCTGCATATATATATAAACTTTATAAGTGTTCACTTGAGTCGGAGCAAGTGCACAGTACTTGATAACGGCTGCAGAATAAGCAGTTGAAACGTTGTACAGTATTTATATATTTTTAATAAATATTTAATACAAAAATGTGGTCTATAATTAAAAATTCTCTTAATAAGAAAAATATTCTAAATTAACTCTCCTAAACAGCAGGTGCTGGGAGAGTGTTGGTGTTAGTTGCTGTAAAAGGATTCCAATCTCCTAGTTTGACAAGCTTTACACTTTCATTCCATAGACGTTCTGCTGTTTCCATATTATCAGCTTTGCTCGAACTATTTGCCACCTTGCAATCACTAAAAAAAAAAAAAAAAAAAAAAAAATTATTAATCTATATATAATTAAAGTTGTGTGGAAAGGAGTCAGCCAAGGAAAATAAAAATCAATTTATTCTGTCGACGTTTCGAGCGCCCGTCGCGCTCTTCCTCGGGACAGTATAAGTGTCAAATGTTAAGTATATATACTATATATAATAATTGCGGAGTGTCCGTCTGTCTGTCTGTCTGTCTGTCCGTCCGTCCGTCTGTCACACTCTGTTTGACCAACTTCCCGTTGGAATTTTGAAACGAAATTTTGCATTCTTATAGAGGACGGTATGGAGAGCCCCGGAAAATACTCGGGTCCCGAAATTCCTATAACTTTTTGAGTTATTAATTCTTAAAGTTACGATTTCTCCCATAGGAAATGTATAGAGAAATATTTTTGTATTCTTTTCATTTGTGTATTCCATCAATGTAAACAAATGCTCAAGCAGGCACTGGATTGGGATACGTAGTAATATTAATTTTCTTTTCATAATAATAATAATAATTGGGTAACTGCACAACTTTGGCCTTTATCCTGCAATAAATGTAAACCCATTTAAGGATATAAATAAATAAATAAAATAAATAAAATAAATAAATAAATAATTAAGAAAAGGCGAGGGTCCGCCGCAGGCGGGCCCGAGCCAGCTGGAGGGGGGTCCAGGGGGCGAAGGCGGGCGGCGCGGCTAGTAATTTATAATTGACTAAAATTATAAATGTAAATTTGTGTTTATTGATTAGTTGTTCTGGGGCTTCTCTTTGCACTGCGACCTTCTAGATCAGATCTATTGTGCTCCCCCGATCTAGGAATGGTTCGAATTCGGGTGATGTTTTACCCCTGAATTCCTATGTCCATCCCTCAGGCCCTAGGTGCCTGGAATTGGAGGGGATGTGTACTCCCTTTTGCTCTAGCAGAGACGTTCGACTCTGGTTCAATTTTTTCGGCAAGTTGGGTTCGAACTCGAGTGACATTTTACCTCGAATTACTAAGCCTCAGCTTATCCGATAAGCCACGCTCGCCTCTTAAATTTGTGTTAGATTCCATACTTTTTACTTTCTCTTACCTATGTATATATGTAATACTGTATATAGAGACCGGATTTTAAGCAAAATGCTTATTGCTGAATTTTATAAGCAGCCATTAGATATTTAATTTCTATACGAATTAGGAAAAACTAAGTGCATTGAGATTGCATTTTTTATGCTTTTTTTGACTTTTCATGCTTTTTTTTCCCTTTCGTGCTTATTTGAACTTATTTTACGAATATTTATAATTTTTTTTTTTTTATTATTAAAAAACTTTTTTCCCATTCACACACGCATACACCAGGGACGTATATCAGAGGGGGGGCACCTCCCCCCCCCCCCAAATTTTCCAAAAACCCCGCAGTGTGAAAAAATACAGCCCTGTAAAAAAAATATTTTCCGCAGGGTGAAAAAATTTGGTTCCGCAAAAAAAAAAATTTTTCGCAGGGCGGGGAGGAATAAATTTAGTTTCTTTAAAAAAAAATTTGTATACGCCATTGGTATGAGTAAAAATTGCTTATTAGATGCTTTTTTTCAACTTTTATGCTTATTTAACAACTTTTTATTCAAGTTTTTTATGCTTTTTTAAGCACTTTTTTTCCATTTTTTTATGCTTTTTTGTCCGGTCTCTAGTAATATATATAGAGAAAGTATTGGATTCATGTCAAAAATTCGATGTCGAGATTTTGATGGATCTTCACGTTTTGAGGTCCCCTGAATCCAAAAAAGTGGTTTTCGCGACATGGTCTGTCTGTGTGTGTGTGGGTGGGTGTGTGGGTGTGTGTGTGTTCAATTTTAAGCATGAAGGAATTGAGCTATGAGGCTGAAATTTTATATTTAAGTTAAACACGCCCCGGGACCGGAAAAATAAGCTTTTAATCAAAATCGGCCAAAGATTACTAGTGCTTTACCGGTGTACTTTTTCAGTTTTTTTTTGATTTTCTCAAAATTTGCTCCAACGATTTTTTTTTTAATTCAAAAATCAATTAATTTTTAGATGCTCTTTAAAATGTATATTCTCCTTTTGCAATTGAAATCTTCTGAAGACCACTTTACTCTTGTATTTCATAGGGAAGATAGGAGAAATGGTTGCCATGGTAACAAAATATAAATATTTTCCCATGTTTATAAATATTACACCTTGAAAATCGAATGTCCGTACTGTCGGAAACTAAATATATGTCGACACAAAAAATCTGGTGTGACAAGCACAGAACACAACTTTCGATTACCGAAGGAAAGAGAAAGTTGTGTGCTGTGCGCCAGTCACACCAGATTTTTTCTTTTTAATCATTTTAATTTTAAATAATTTTATATACTATATCAAAATGTATGTTATATTATTTAGATTAAATTAAATTTGAGAATTTTACCTGTAATAAAGACCCGTTTCATTAGCGCATTTTTCATCAATTGCACAATAAATATTAGTCTGAGCTCCCTGTTTTGGATTTTTCATCATAATTCCTCCAATATTTCGCATAAGCCATGTAAAACCCTGAAAATATGAATCACTCAAATGACGTTGAAGTTCAGTTTTTACTGCCCCTGGATGTAAAGAATACACATTCACATTTTGACCTGAAAATAGATAAATTATTATAAACATTGAAAAAATAATTTCTTAATATTAATATATCATCATCCTACCTTCAAGTCTTTTTGCCAATTCTTTTGTAAACAAAACGTTTGCTAGTTTACTATTCGAGTATGCTTTAGCCGGTGAATAATCTTTGTCCAACATTAGATCGTCAAAATCTATTTCTCCCCCTAAAACAAAATTAAAATTTTTTTCATACTCTATATCGGAGTTTTTCAACCTTTTGAAGTCCAAGGGAATAACATTTGGTAAGAGAAAGTTGTGTTTTGTGCTTGTCACAACAGATTTTTATGTATCGAGATATATTTAGTTTCTGCCGACATATTAGAATTCAAGATATATATATATAGGCCTATATATATATATATATATATATATATATATATTTTTTTTTTATTTATTCGGCCCTCAGCCAAATTCAAGATATAATTTTGCAAAACTTAAATATAAAATTTCAACATCCTAGCTCAATTTCTTCATGCTTAAAATTGAACACACAGACACATATACAGACAGACAGACCATGTCGCAAAAACCACTTTTTACGATTCAGGGAACCTCAAAACGTGTATATCCATCAAAATCTTGAAATCGAATTTTTGACATGAATCCAATACTTTATCTATATATATAGGCCTATATTAACATATACATATAGGTAAGAGAAAGTAAAAATTTCTTACAAATATGAACCATTGATGAAACGGTTACAATTCGAGCTGGCGCAGAAGCTCTAATCCTTGGTAAAAGAAGACATGTTAGAAGAAAATGACCTAAATGGTTAACTCCCAACTGATATTCAAATCCATCTTGAGTCTGATTCTTTGGACAGGCCATCACACCTGAAAAATGTTTATTATTTATTATAATAATCTAGAAAAAATTGAATTGTGTTTATCTAATATAAGTAACTTGATCACTAGACTTATTAAAAAAATCTAAAGATAAGGTAAAGGACAGTGGTGGACTTTAAGAAAATTTTTTTTATTTTGATTTTTTTTTAAAAAGAGGGGGGGGGGGGGTTTTTTTTTTTTAATTTATAAAGGGGGGGGGGGGGGGGGGGGGGGGGGGGGGGGGGGGGGGGGGGGGGGGGGGGGGGGGGGGGGGGGGGAAGGGAGGGGCGGGGGGGGGGGGGGGGGGGGGGGGGGGGGGGGGGGGGGGGGGGGCTTACTTAAAAAAAAAAATCAAGGTTATTGATAATTTAATGAATAGTAAAAATATGATTACGCCTATTATCTCCTACTTGATATTATCGCAAAAAACAATAGACCTACTCCTTAAAATGGATTAATTCAATACTATTTTGAAAAGAAAATATTTTTTTTTGTATAGCTATTGTGGTTTGAAATAATTATAGTAATTTATTTTGAATTAAGGTTTTCAGACTCTGATGAATGCTTAATAAATACCTGCATTGTTAATTAGGATATGGATCTCCGGGCATCTTTCTAGCATCTCTTTCGCACATTCACGAACGGATTGTAACGAATTTAAATCAAGACGGCCAGATGAAATTTTACCCAAATTCTCCTTTTCTTTAGATTCCTCTTTAATTGATTTAACCGCTTCTTCAGCTCGATTCAGATCACGACATAAAATGATAATGTTTCCACCTAAAAGAAATGAATATATTATGCAATTTTTCTCTTTATTATCTGATGAGGTCCGAGACTATAAGTAACCTAAATTAGAAAAAATATTTTTACCAAAAAAATTGACAAAAGAAAAAACTCACATTTAAATTTTTTAAGTTGCCACACTATTTTATGGGATAAGATAAATATTCATTATTAAAAACCTTTTCATTTTTACCTCTTCGGTAAAGATCGAGGGCTGTCTCTTTGCCTATTCCAGTATTTCCACCAGTAATAATCACTGTTTTCCCATCCAAACGGGCTTTAGAATCGCATTTTGCTGCGCAGATAACCATTTTTAGCTCAACCTAAAACAAATTCAATAACAAAATATTACATGATTAGAAATTTATATACTTATTTAATACAATGAAAAATAATTTTTTTTTTCTCATTCACACTTACACTCACACACACATTCACACAGTCTTCTCGGCAACTCAGGCTATAAAAGACTTAAACGATAAACGATACTCAATATTTAATGATTATATATATTTGGGGTCCAGGCATTCTTATTTAAGCCAGTTGGTACAAAAATAATTAAATGACACAAAAAATGAGATGTTCCTATAATCTAGCTAGTAATTGAGACTCGTTTTCTCATTACTTTTAGGAAACCTATTTTAGTTATCATCATGGGAATAACTAGGGGGGTGCTGGGGGGCGCCCCCAGAAGGCTCGTCCCCCCCCCCCCCCAGAAAGCTCCCTGCTCCAAGAAAAATTGAGAAAAATATGGGGCTTTCCAGGCCCTCTGGAGGATACCTGGTCCCATGGCCCCAACAGCCAAATTCTCTAGTAACGACCATGGTTATCATACTTGGTTTGTAGTTAATTCCAACATTTTTTTAAATAAATAATTACTTGGTTTGTTTTGATTTCCAGAAATACAGTAGCTTAGGATGAATTTATTATTAGTTCTTTAAATCAGAAATTTCAGAAGCTTTATTGAATCATTTTTCAAATTTTATACTTCCATGATGTTGAATATTTCACAATTTGATCTTATAGCAATTGTAAAATTCATTCATTTTTATAAAGATAATAACCAAAAAAAGTAAAATGAATATCTCCCAATTATATCATTATGTTATATAATATAATAATTGAAATCTCACAATAAAAAGAAATTTATTTCATTTGTCAATGTCAATTGAGTTCTTAAATATTAATAGTCTATTTATTGACCACATGACATAACAATATTTAACCAAATTCTTTATAAAATATGCAATATAATCTATTTTTTCAAAGTAGAAAATTTCAAAAATACTAACATTTGTCAACAACAAAACTGAAAAAACTATGAAATATAAATATTAATAATTTCCTTTAATCCTAGAAAATCAATAAACATATATTACGTATTTTCTTATTTTTTATGATAATACTAGGAAGAAAAAAATACTTTAATAATTCATTCAATCAATGAAATTACAATATAAGTGTAGATCAATTGTATTGATTAAATTCATTAAAAAAAGGGAAAGCTTTCTTTACTTTTACGAGAATTCATATTTTAGAAAAAAATTAATAATTTATAGTTATTATTATTATTATTATTAATTATCTATATATTAACATATATAGAGGTAAGAGAAAGTAATTAGTACTTCATTAGTAATTCATTTTTTTTTCTTTTTAATTCTTTCAGCATTCTTTAAGCCAACGAAGTGCAAGAAATGGATAATTCTACATATTTCTCTCTCTTTTTACATTCTCTTATCTCTATATATGTTAATATATAGAGAAAGTATTGGATACATGTCAAAAATTCGGTGTCGAGATTTTGATGGATAAGCTTATACACTTTTTGAGGTCCCCTGAATCCAAAAAAGTGGTTTTCGCAACATGGTCGATCTGTCTGTGTATCTGTGTGTGTGTTTGAGAACAAAATACTTCAAGAACGAAAAGAGCTAGGAGGTTGAAATTTTATATTTAAGTTAACTACCTTCCTGGCACGTGAGAAGAAGCTTTTGAACAAAATCAGCCAAAGAGTACTAGGACTTTACTAATGTACTTTTTCAGTTTTTTTTCGATTTTCTCAAAATTCGCTCCAACGATTTTGAATTAAATTCAAAAATAAATTATTTTTTAGATTCTCTTTAAAATGTGTATTCATATTTTGCCATTGTAAAAGAGTAACTTGTACTTGATAGAAAAGATAGGAGAAATGGTTGCCATGGTAACAAAATATAAATATTTTATGTACCGTACTGTCGGAAACTAAATGTATGTCTACACGAAAAATCTGATGTGACAAGCACAGAACGCAACTTTCGATTAGCGAAGGTAAGAGAAAGTTGTGTGCTGTGCGACCAGTCACACCAGATTTTGTTTATATATTTCTTGATAAGTTATAATCCTGATATCGATATGTAAATGCACATTCATTAATACATTTACATTATATATTCAAATATTCTACAAAATACAAATTTAATGTAATGTAAAAAGTTTTTCTCGTTTTTCTCAAAACTTTACATTTGGTTATTACCTAGCTCTTGCACTCTTATCTTCAATTATTAATTTATATATGAATTTTAAAAATGTATTTATTAAAATATTGAAAAAATTATATTTTAACCCCCTTTAGAATTTGATTTTTGTTTTTCGAAATTCCTCTTCGACTTTTCATTTATTTTTTATTTGACCTAACTGGCTTTTTTTATTTTTTGATTTTGGGATAAAAAAAATAATTATTTTAAATGATAAATTTGGATTCTAGATGACATTCATAAAATTTAATCAATTACTTACTTATCGGTGATTTATTATCACTATGACAAATAACCCACTCAGGTAGAATGGCGGTGAGAAACTAAACCTCTCTCTTGATAGCGTTTGTTTTTATTTCTCCACTCGTTATTATCGACCTCTCCTGGACAGGAAAGCAAGTCATGTTCTACGATAACTAGTTGCATGCAACAAACAAATCGAAAAAAAAAAATCAAAATTCGCGAAATCATTGTCATTTATTATACGGGCATTATTTAAATTTAGCTATGATTTCTTTGCAAAATAAATATACAAATATTAATAAATCTCAATTTGTGAGACGTTCGAACAAAATTTATTTGGCCGGTGATCTTTAATAAAGGCAGTTTATCCGACGCAGGGGTAAGTCCTGGTTCGAGTCCAGGGCCGCGATACGATACGCAAATTCACATGCAAAAACAATATGACCTAATTTATTGCGTTGTTTGAAAATCACCAACTCATTCAATTCATTTTAGTATACAATTTATTTGTTCATTAAGTCTAAATTAGTTTCATGTTCAAAGATGAATACATAAAAATGTACATACAATGTATAATTTTCACAGTTTCGGCCTGTTTAGTGGAATCTACAGGTCTACAAAGAATAAACAAGATATTGTTTATTTTTAATCTGATGCCACTGAGCGGGCCGAAATTTAATAAATCTATCAGTAGTAATTGCAAAAAAGAAAAATCTAGTGTGACAGGTCGAACAGCACACAACTTTCTCTTACCTTCGGTAATCAAAAGTTGTGTACTGTGCTTGTCACACCAGATTTTTTGTGTCGACATATACCGGTATTTAGTTTCCGACAGTACGGTACATTCGATTTTCAAGGTGTAATATTTATAAACATGGGAAAATATTTATATTTTACATCAGTAAAGTACTAAGTACTCTTTGGCTGATTTTGTTCAAAAGCTTCGTGTCACATGCCAGGGGGGTAGTTGCTTGGTAGCTAGCTTACATATAAAATTTCAACCTCCTAGCCCTTTTCGTTTTTGAGCTATTTTGTTCACAGACAGACCATGTCGCGAAAACCACTTTTTTGGATTCAGGGGACCTCAAAACGTATGCATCCGTCAAAATTTCGACATCGAATTTTTGACATGAATCCAATACTTTCTCTCTATATATATTAACATATATAGAGGTAAGAGAAAGTAAAAAAAATTTAGTAAATTTTAATTCTGCAAATTTCTACCTTATATCTTGTTTCGTTTCTTTTTCTATGAAGTATTGATAATAATTTATTAATAAATTTTATTAGAAATCAAAATATGTTTTCGCAAATATTAATATATTTTGTTTTCTAGTTGCCGAAATTTTAAATTTTGCTGAAAAAAATATCTTTGCAGTTTAATATTTTCGTTGATCTCGTAATTTTATCTTTATAATAAAATTATATATATCCGGGGGGGGGGGGGGAAGGCCGGCAAATTTGGAAACTACTCAGGACGGCTACGCCATTGCCTAGCTACGATTACTTTTATGTAATTATTTATTTAATACTCCAAATTGCAAGTTGGAAACAAGATGAATCATCTTGGCCTTCTCAAGGTTAAATTGAACAAGCCTCTAAGAAAAAAAATGCAAAATCATTCATCATACAAAAAAAACTTGCCTAATTAGAGTGTTTTTTTTTCTCGAGCTATTAAGAAATATTTTTTTATAATCATTATTCTACCTGGTCTAAATCAAAATTTTTTCCTTAAAATTTCAATGAAGAATCGGACAGACATTTTTTTTTAATTTATTATAATTTTAATTTAATAGCTTTAAGTATATTTTTCATCTTCAATGACTGACTGTATTTATTGATAAGATAATATTTCAAACACCGAAATTTTTAAAATAGCATTTGATATCTGAGGAATAAAAAACAATTCATTCTAACTTATAGCAATTATTGATTTAGTTTTATTATTGTATTGTTATTTTTTATATTAGTGATAATTTGAAATTTTATAAGTACATATAAAAACTTACAACAATTATCTTTGTTTTAGAATAACTCTAGAGGGATAAACGTCAAAGCTGCGAGACTTTCTTCTGCATCTCAAAAATTATTTTTGTGAGTAAAATATTATTTACTAAGAAGAGTAATTAGATTAAATCCATAGAATCTTCCCTCCTCGCTTCCAATCATGACAATTTTACTTTTGAAAATTCGAGAAGTTTGAACATAATTATTATATAATGATAACTTGCATTACTGGTTCCCAAATTACTCCCCGGAGAGCTAATGCTATGATAGAAGGGTGTAGCGAAAATATTGCAATATTAGCCCCAAAAAAATTTTAAATTATATATACAGTCTGTAACAAAAAAAAAGTTTGGCAACCATTGTCTTATCTCACAATTAATAAACATATTATAATTTATTATTTTATAAAAATTCATATTATTCCCCGCCATTTGTTAATGCATATAAATGCATTACATTTATTTCGATCAATAATCCCGTATGTGGCCTATTATTCATTATAATTTATTTATACATTAACCCGCTTATACGGATGGTATTTAGTATTATGAAAGCAGAATATCAATTTTTATCAAGCTAAAACTTTTTGTGATGGTTTGATTATTCACTTTCGATAGAGGAATTATAGCGGGGAATTATAAGAACCAGTTGATTTTACTATTTTAATTATAAGTTATATTAAACAAAAAAAATTATATACAAATAATAAATGCTTACATCTAATATACAGTACATTTAGAAATATAATTTATAAATAGGTAAATTATGCAACTTTAAAATATTTTATTGAACTGGTGGTGGAGGATTGTTGGTGTCCGGTGCCGTAAAAGGATCCCAATTTCCTAATTTGACTAACTTAACACTCTCTTCCCAGAGGCGTTTCGCTGATTCGATATTATTAGCCTTGTCCAAAGTATTTGTCACTTTGCATTCACTAGAAAGATGAGAAATAATTTATAAATACAATAATAAGAAATAAGGGGTAACTCTGATGAATTATTTATGAACAAGAGCAGAGGCAGCCAAAATAAAAATACTGTCCAATGTCCCCGAGACGTTTCGGTGCTCTTTAATTATGTTTCATCAGCAATCTTAATATTGGTATAAATGCTTGAATTTTAGTGATACATTTGTTTCTATATTCTTATAAAAATTTCATCGTAATCTAATTATCATCAATGGAACACTTTTGTATAAATACGTTCAAAAAAATATACGAGTAACTAAAGTGAATAAGAATTGATTTTGCAGCATAATTAAAGCGCACTGAAACGTCTCGTGGATGTTGGGCTGCCTTCAAAGCATTTTTATTTTGGCTGTTCCTATTATCCTTCCTCAAAAATAATAAAACCATCGTTTATACATTCTTATTGATGGGTTAGATTCACATCAACCAATTTTACCTGTAATAAAGTCCAGTTTCATTTGCACATTTTTCATCGATTGCACAATAAATATTAGTCTGAGCCCCTTGTTTTGGTGTTTTCATCATAATTCCTGCAATATTTCTCATGAACCAAGTTAATCCTCTAAAATAAGAATCACTCAAATGACGTTGAGCTTCTGTTTTGACGACACCTGGATGCAGAACATAGACTTTGACATTTTCATCTGAAATCAAAATTTAATTAATATTTTATATTAAAAAAAGTAAAATACTTTTTTTATTATTATATTGTACATTACCTTCGATTCTTCGAGCCAATTCCTTTGTAAATAAAATGTTTGCTAACTTGCTATTTGAATAAGCTTTCAAAGGTGTATAATCTTTTTCTAACATTAGATTATCGAAATCAATATCTCCACCTAAAATTAGAAATATTATCTATAATGTAAACTTGTCATAAATAAAAATATTAAAGTATGAATTTAATTACTATTACTGTAAAAGTAACACCACTTTAAAATCAATGCGTCACGGATCTTGAGGATCTTTTTATTTCTTAATTTTTTCTAGATTTTTTTCGGCATCTAAGGCCATTTATACTCCTTATTTATTTCAATACACTGGTAAAGGCGCGTTCTAACGAGTCAGGGTTTAGTTGACAGCTTTTAGTTTGATCAACAAAAGTGGAATAAGGCTTGAATAAACTTTAGTTCACACATTTCAAAAGAAACTGATCAACCGTTTTAGTATTAAAATATTTAAGTGCATAAATGTGTACAGATGTTTGCAATTTTGATAAAAGATGAATTGAAGAGAATTTTATGTTATATGAAGAAAAGTCGTAAGAAACGTCGTTTTTGGGCGAGGCAATGCATTTTAAGAAGAAATAGATAAGGAACATCAAACCGTGGCTGAAGGAGAGCATTAGAAGAGAAAAAAGTAAAAAGGCTTCTGAAGAAAATTTGATTGACTGGAGTCGAAATTTGAGAATTACATTAAATTACTTCAAAACAATTGGTGGTGACTCATCAAATAAATGACAAATGTTTGACTGGATCAAACATTTCTTGATAAACTCTATTCAATGAAAGATTCTCAATAAAGTTTTCATTTAACTTTTATGGATCAATGAAAACCGGTCAAAAAAACTTGACCGATCAATTAAATTGAAACAAATTTTTTATCTGGGACGGGGTTTGAACCTCCGACCTCTTACACTAAAGATCTACCTCTCATTCATAGGTCAAGGGCCCCCACTACTTTAAAATAAAACAATACGATACAAAATAATATTCTTTTTCTTCCCTTTAAAGATAAACCCTGCTATAAAGAATACTTATTTTATTACTTTTATAAAGATCCGATGAGACGTTTACAATCCGGGCAGGTGCAGAAGCTCTAATCCTTGGTAGAAGAAGACAGGTCAGAAGAAAATGGCCAAAATGATTAACTCCTATTTGATATTCCAATCCATCTTTAGTCTGATTTTTCGGGCAGGCAAAAACACCTTAAAAAAAATTTATTATTATTGAATTTAAAAAAAAATTAAAATTCTAATCTAAAATATCAATTATTAATACTATTACAAAATCATTCAATACAATAGTAAAACAATTTACTTTTGACACCTCTTTTTTCCTTTCTCTTCTTTCCTGTTGAGGAATAATTATTTTCTGTGGTCAAATTCATACATATTTATAACAAAATTTTCTTTTAGAATAGTAGAACATAATTTGAGGTTCAAAAATAGTAACTAATTTGTTTAACCTTGAGATAGACCCTCTGCATGTTTGTCTGATGAATGATTAATAAATACCTGCGTTGTTGATGAGGATATGAATTTTTGGACATCTTTCTAACATTTCCAAAGCACATAGGCGAACTGATTGTAACGAATTTAGGTCAAGACGGCCAGATGAAATTTCCCCCAGATTATTCTTATCTTTTGTTTCTTCCTTAATTGAATTGATCGCTTCTGCAGCTCGGTTCGGATCGCGACATAAAATGATGACGTTTCCTCCTAAAAGAACAATTCAATAATTTCTATGTTTGATCTTAAAAGTTTTATAAAAAAAACTTTCATTAACCTCTTTGATAAAGATCGAGCGCTGTCTCTTTGCCAATTCCAGTATTTCCACCTGTAATAATCACTGTTTTGCCATCCAAACGGGCCTTAGATTCACATTTCGCTGAGCCAAAAAACATCTTGAAACCTGAAAAAAAAAAAAAAAAATACATTATTAGCATAAAAATAAATTCATTAAACATTTATGAAAAATGAGAAGAAATTATTCTAGAAGAAAAGCAGCCAATATTATTCCATTAATTTAATAAAAATAATCAAAACGCAGACGTTTCGATTCCGGTTTGAATCATCATCACAACTTTAATTATCTCTTTATGCAGTATGAAATAGATTTGAATATTTTTTAACTATTTATATTAACTTTGATTTATAAACAGTTTGAATGTATTTCATAACTACATAAAGACATAATCAAAGCTCTGATGATAATTATAATTAATCCAGAAATACAACAAGTAAAAAAAAATAATTTTCAAGTTATTAATTTGATAACTAAGATATTAAGGATTTAATCTAGACGCCAGTCTTACGTTACAGTTCTTTGTTTACCTTTTATCATTAAAAGTTAAGTTCTTTAGAATTTTTAATCACCTTTAGAGATAGTAAGAAAATAATAAGATATAGCTCTAATATTGAGTTACTCAAATAAAATGATTGATTAGAATTAAAAACTTACTAAAGATCGAGATAGAAATTCCTCTGATAATTAAAAAGAGAAAAACTAACAGTTTCTAAGAGATGTTACTCTTTTTTTCAAGTATCATAGGACCATATTTTTTTGAATACCGTAATTAATATGGATTACGCAATATTAGATTGAAATTACTATTAGGCCTATGTCACAATCAATTTTATTGATTACTTGACCTCTGTTGATAATTCAATACTTATTATATTGATTTATAAATAAGTAACTCCTCTATAATTTTTACATGAATTATAAATGGGGTACAATCCTTCATATCGTGGGTTCAAGATATTGTAGAAAGGTGTGGAGTAAATTACTTTAAGACAACCGACTATTTAAAAAAGTATTTACACACTGATCTTTGAAATAATTTATATTTAAAAAAATCTGGTGTGACCGATTTTGTTTAAAAGCTTATTTTCACGCTCCAGGGAGGTGCCTTTAAATATACCCTTAAATCAAGTTTCCCTTAAATATAAAATTTCAGTGTAATAGCTCATTTCCTTCATACTTAAAATTGAACACAGACACACAGACAGACCATGTTGCGAAAACTGCACTCAGGGGACCTCAAAACGTGTATTTCCAATAAAATGTCGACATCAAATTTTTGACATGAATCCAATACTTTCTCTCTCTATATATTGACATATATAGAGGTAAGAGAAAGTAAAAAAAATCTGGTGTGACTGGCGCACAGCACACAACTTTCTCTTACCTTCGGTAATCCAAAGTTGTGTACTGTGCTTGTCTCACCAGATTTTTTGTGTCGATATGTATTTAGTTTCCGACAGTACGGTACATTCGATTTTCAAGTTGTAAAATTTATAAGTATGGCAAAATATTTATATTTTGTTGCCATGGCAACCATTTCTCCTATCTTTTCTATGGAGTACAAGAGTAAAGTGGTCTTCAGAAGATTTCAATCACAAAATGAGAATATACATTTTAAACAGAATCTAAAAAATAATTGATTTTTGAATTTAAAAAAAAATCGTTGGAGCAAATTTAGAGAAAATCGAAAAAAACTGAAAAAGTACATCAATAAAGTACTAGTACTCTTTGGCCGATTTTGTTCAAACGCTTCGTCTCACGTCCCAGGGGGGTGCCTAACTTAAATATAAAATTTCAACCTCCTAGCTCTTTTCGTTCTTGAGATATTTTGTTCACAGACAGACACACACACAGACAGACAGACACACAGACAGACCATGTCGCGAAAACCACTTTTTTGGATTCAGGGGACCTCAAAACGTGTATATCCATCAAAATCTCAACATCGAATTTTTGACATGAATCCAATACTTTCTCTCTCTATAAATATTAACATATATATAGAGGTAAGAGAAAGTAAAATCTAACTTTATAACCCTTGGAGTTGACTCTTATTATATAATTAAGAAAAATATTTATTTATAAGACTGAAAAAAGTTAATTTACTTACTTTTTGCCTATTTATTATTATCACTATTTTCACTCTTGGTTGATAATGACAATCTCATAGATAATGTTCAAGATGACTGATAGCGAGTGACTAAGTTTCGAAGCTATTCACGTTTGCTTTTATATTTAACCTGCCCACTTAAGAAAAAAAAAAATGCAAGTCATGCTTGCTTTTATTTTAAAAATATAAACTTGAATATTCGTACACATATTTTTACTTTCTCTTACCTATGTATATATGTAATATATATATAGAGAGAAAGTATTGGATTCATGTCAAAAATTCGATGTCGAGATTTTGATGGATCTTCACGTTTTGAGGTCCCCTGAATCCAAAAAAGTGGTTTTCGCGACATGGTCTGTCTGTGTGTGTGTCTGTGTGTCTGTGAACAAAATATCTCAAGAACGAAAAGAGCTAGGAAGTTGAAATTTTATATTTAAGTTAGGCACCCCCATGGGACGTGACACGAAGCTTTTAATCAAAATCGGCCAAAGAGTACTAGCACTTTACTGATTCACTTTTTCAGTTTTTTTCGATTTTCTCAAAATTTGCTCCAACGATTTTTTTTAAATTCAAAAATCAATTATTTTTTAGATTCTCTATAAAATGTATATTCTCATTTTGTGATTGAAATCTTCTGAAGACCACTTTACTCTTGTACTCCATAGAAAAGATAGGAGAAATTGTTCCCATGGTATCAAAATATAAATATTTTCCCATACTTATAAATTTTACATCTTGAATTCAATTGTACCCTACTGTCGGAAACTAAATACATGTCGACACAAAAAATCTGGTATGACAAGCACAGTACACAACTTTCGATTACCGAAGGTAAGAGAAAGTTGTGTGCTGTGCGCCAGTCACACCAGATTTTTTCTTAACAACACGCACCTTTTAATCTCATTCAAAACTTGGGGGTATGGATACACTTCTTCAAATAAATGAATAAATTTGTTTAATTAAAACATTTCTTTACTTCCATTTTGAATTACAAAAATGAAAATCATACTGTTAAGCCAATTAAACAAATTATTCCATTTTAGTTAAATGTATTATACGTAGTAAATATTAAACACATTCAAAGTCATTTTGTTTTTTACAATTCGGAACCAAACTTAGTATAAAGTTTAATGTAAGCTATAGCTATAGCGGCCTATAACAAAAACGGTCCAATGGCTGGAGGCGATTTTTAAATGTAAATAAACCAATTTACTTTCAAAGCCACTACTCGAAAATCTACCTCTAATCAATTCAATTCGAAAACCATATAATATTATATGTAAAATATACTCGCAAATTAATAAATAAATAACGTAAAATAAAATCATAGGCTCAAGCTAGGCTTTAAATTTGAAACTAAATTATCCAGCAATTTTTTGTTTTGCGGACCATTTGGCGCTCCTTTGTGAGTAGCGCTCGGGGCATGACCCCCCCCCCCCTTGTCTCCCTCGCTACGCCACTGTCTATGTGTAATTTCCCCCAGGGCCGGAACTAGGAGATTTTATAGGGGGGGGGGGCAAAATTTTATTTGCCGCCCCCTCCTTAAAATTTTCCTTGATCTCAAAAATTTTTCTGCGAAAATTTTAGGACACACAGGGATACACACGCCCGCACCAGGGACACATACAGTAGATCGAAATTGACCAGAAGAAAAATATGTCCTTGGTGCGGGCATGTGGATCCCTGTGCGTGCCTAAAGGTTCACAATGCAGACTAGTTGCGAAAGTGTGGATCCCTCGATCATTTTTAATCATTTTTACTCGGGAAGGAATCCAGAAAAAAAAGCGGGCCACATTATTTCATTCATTTAATAAAAAAATTATTAATAAACACTGACGTTTCGGTTTCAGTTTGAACCAGGAGCTTTAATTATGCCTTTATGCAGTTATTAATTGCATTTGAATATTATTCAATTATTTATATTAACTGTGTTTAATTAATAGCTTGAATTTTTTTTACCTTTACTTTATACCTGTCGTTGGTTCTTTATTAAAAAATCAATAAAAATATTTATTTATAAGATTGAATATTAATTTACTTGCTTTTCGCCGCTTTATTATAACCACTATTTTCACTTGGTTGATAATGCCCTCTTATCAATAATATTCAATATGACGGTTAGCGAGTGACTATGTTTTGAAGCTATTCACGTTTGCTTTTATATTTTACCTGCCCACTATAGAAAAAAAAATGAAGTTATGCTTTGTTTTATTTTCAAAATAATAACTCGTAAACATATTGTTTTTTTTTTTTTTTTTTTTGAAAGAACGCATCTTATAATATCATTCAAAACTTGGGGGTTCAGATAGTTGCACTTCTTCAAAATAGATAAATGATTAAATTCTACTTTCTCTTACCACTATATATGTCCCATAGTGCGTCGACGTAAGATTGTGGGCTTTTTAAAGAAGTTTGTTGATCGTGTATAAAGTGGGGCCTTTAGGGCTACAAATTTAAAATAATTTTGTTCCAATTGCACTTCTTATACAGGGTGATCCATATCAAAGTTATGTTTTTTAAATGGAACGCATTGTATGTATATTATTGCATATTTGGATTCTACGGCCAATTTTAGTATGACTTTGTATTCCAAACCAAACACTTTAGCTGCAAATCTGTTTTTTTGTGAAAAAACTGCTGTCGGAAAAAAAAAATTGAATATCGCGCGAAACATTAAACTTGGGGGACTGTTCTTTTGTGATTGGACCCCCAATGGATTTACTTATCTTTATATGTAAGTATGTTGTCTTTTTTCTTCCATCTCACAACTTATTAGATCGAAATTTTTTTATTTTAGTATAAATTTAAGCCATTTTGGCTTTAGAATTTACAATTGTATTTTATAATAATCAAGTACTGATGGCTTTCGGCGGCTGTTCAACTCTCTTGTATCTGGGAGAGCGCTTATCCCTAGATTCAACAGAACGTGGCATCACTTACTTTAACGATATCGGCGGCTGTTCCTCTTCGGCTAGAATCGAAAATTTTGAAACTAATTAAGCATTTTATTTATGTCAGATTGATATGCTCAGGGGTCCACATCTTCTGGGTACGCGGATGGCGACCACGAGCTACCCGAGCTGGGATTGGCAGTCCTTCTGTTCATTACATGTCTGTCTGTTCCTTCCTCTTTTCAACAGGCGTCAGACCATGCGACGGGCCTGCCTGTTCTATTTCTTCCAGTCGCAAAAACCCCTTTATCCCCTTTATCCGACCTGTTACAGATATGTTAAAAGCTAGTTTTCAACAATGTCTATAGATAAATTTTGGATCAAATTGAAAAATCAATATCCATCTCTATACAAGAAAGCAATGAAAATGTTAGTTCCTTTCGCAACTACATATTTATGTGAAGCGGGATTTTCATCTATGACGGTAATAAAAAATAAATTTAGAAATAGGCTTTCAGTTTCAATGGGCTCAGCGCTGTAGACGCACTCCTAGGAAAGTAGGGTTTGAATTGGAAAAACTTCCCAAGAATTAGGACAGTTGCATGCTAACCTCCGTACTAAAAATCCCCATAGATAGAGAGTGAGCTAAAAGGTGAAGGGGCTCCTTTTTTAGCTGTTTAGTAGAAAAGTACATCCAATAAATAGCTTATTTTTACCTTTGAGCTTGGACTAATTAGATAATTCATATATTTAAATATACGTACTAAAAACAGGTTTGCTTTTCTTATATCTATTTAAATTAATTTAAAAACTGATAAACATAATTTGCTTTTAACTAGTTTTTTTTTATAAATTAAAATTTCAAAGTTTTAAAAGTTCAAAATTTGCTAACTTAAACATGCATTATAATAAAGAACTGATCATTGTCAGTTTCTTTCTTATATTACTGGCCTTCATATATTTTTAGAAACAAAATAAATAGAATTTTCTCCTAGGTCAGGGCCGGATTTAAGAGAGTGCAGCCTATAGGCTAACGTCTATTTGCCGCCCCCTCTTTAGTTCATATTTCCTTAATTAACATTTGTTTTATATGTTAAATGTATACTAAACTTCGTAAGGAAAATATGAAATACTTCATTTTAACTTAACTTTTGAAAAAATTGCCAAACTGTCGCCCCAGAAAATTTTTGCCGCTCCAGGGCAGCCTTTTTAGCCTATTTAGAAATATGGCCCTAATTATTCTTCAAGTACAAGTGTACCTACATTAAAAAAAAAAAATTATTGCATTTTTAAGCAGAAAAAATAACATGTAAGAACAGTTGCCTATACACAGGCGCATTTGATATTATTTGTTTTATTACGCGCTAAATTTGAATAATTTTATTGTTTTTTTGAGATATTATAAAGTCTGGATAGCCCTCGGGGCTTGGTGTAGGGCTTAGCCTCCTAACCTGGTATACCAAAAGTCGCGGTTCGGACCCCAGGCAGTCCGATAATTTTATTTAAGCCTATAATGAATACTACATTTTATGACTGGGCATTTAAAAACTTATATTTTCCTCAAAATATAGAATTTTAAAAATTTTGACATGATTGCAATACTTCCATATGAATAAAGTAGCTATAAAGTAGTTTTAACAACTACTAATTAATGACACATGAAAAATTTTATTTCCTTTGAAAAAAAAAAAATTGTCATGATTGCATTACTTCCATATGAAGAAAATAGTTTTAAATATGATTTTCTGTCAAAGGGCATCTGAAAACGTATATTTCCGTTGAAAAATACAATTTGTAAAATTTGGCATGACTACATTACTTCCATATGAAGAAAATAGTTTTAAATATCATTTTCTGTCAAAGAGCATCCAAAAACGTATATTTCCGTTATCAAATAAAATTTGAAAAATTTGGCATGACTACATTACTTCCATGTGAAGAAAATAGTTTTAAATATCATTTTCTGTCAAAGAGCATCTGAAAACGTATATTTCCGTTGAACAAATACAATTTGTAAAATTTGGCATGACTACATGACTTCCATGTGAAGAAAATAGTTTTAAATATCATTTTCTGTCAAAGAGCATCTGAAAACGTATATTTCCGTTGAAAAATACAATTTGTAAAATTTGGCATGATTACAAGACTTCCATCTGAAGAAAATAGTTTTAAATATCATTTTCTGTCAAAGAGCATCTGAAAACGTATATTTCCGTTGAAAAATACAATTTGTAAAATTTGGCATGACTACAAGACTTCCATCTGAAGAAAATAGTTTTAAATATCATTTTCTGTCAAAGAGCATCTGAAAACGTATATTTCCGTTGAAAAATACAATTTGTAAAATTTGGCATGACTACATTACTTCCATATGAAGAAAATAGTTTTAAATATCATTTTTTGTCAAAGAGCATCCAAAAACGAATATTTCCGTTAACAAATAAAATTTGAAAAATTTGGCATGACTACATTACTTCCATGTGAAGAAAATAGTTTTAAATATCATTTTCTGTCAAAGAGCATCTGAAAACGTATATTTCCGTTGAAAAATACAATTTGTAAAATTTGGCATGACTACAAGACTTCCATATGAAGAAAATAGTTTTAAATATCATTTTCTGTCAAAGAGCATCTGAAAACGTATATTTCCGTTGAAAAATACAATTTGTAAAATTTGGCATGATTACAAGACTTCGTATATTTCCGTTGAAAAATAAAAGTTGTAAAATTTGGCATGACTACATTACATCTATATGAAGAAAATAGTTTTAAATATCATTTTCTGTCACAGAGCATCTTAAAACGTATATTTCCGTTGAAAAATACAATTTGTAAAATTTGGCGTGACTACATTACATCCATATGAAGAAAATAGTTTTATATATAATTTTCTGTCAAGGGCATCCAAAAACGTATATTTCCGTTGAAAAATACAATTTGAAAAATCATTTTCTGCCAAAGAGTCAAAAACATACATTTCCGTTGAAATGGGTAAAGTGAACACATTTGTCTTAATGCCTCTTATCAATATTATGATTAAAAAAAAAAAAAAAAAAAAAAAACTTTAAAAGTAAAATATAGAATAATTATTCTTTTTGCTGTTTAAATAAAAAAACAAAACAAAACAATTTTTTTATTTTTTCTCAAAAGGCACTTGCTATACTCATTTTATTTTCGAGCGAGATCAGGCAGGCAGAGCTCCGTTTGTGTTAGTTGAGTTGAGACTTTGCATTCGTCGGTTTGTCTCCTCTCGTGTTAGTGCTATTTAAAAAGTGTTTTCTCAGTTTTTTTCTTTTTGTGTTTGTTGTTAAGTGAGTGAATAGAGGGATGAACAGCCAAGCTACCCTTCCAGGTCTACCCACCCCCTGAAACTCACCTTAAAGGTAAATAATTTACCCCTTCTTTGTTTAAATATCTTTTTTTTTTCTGATTGGTTGCATTTTATTTATAATAATTTGAATATTATTTCACCATTTTTTTAGTTTATAAAATATTAAAATAAATCAACCGATAGAGAGCATGAGGGTTTCATCCCTTAACAAACAAATTAACAAAGTAATCATTTATTTCATAATTCTTGAAATTCTTTTATAAATTAACTTATTAATTATCCCAAAAAAAAATTCTTTTAAAATCTTATTTCATGACATTTTCTACTTGCCCCCTTAGGCAAGAGGGTGAATTTTTCCCCTCTTTTAAATAAATTTTTTATAATCAAATAATCTTTATTTAAACATTTTAATAGTAAATAAACATTTATTTGCTGTCTGATTTTTAAATGAAAAATAGTTGTGAATCATTTTTCAGAGTATGATGATGACGTAACTTGTGGCGCGTCAAAATATACAACTCTCAAATAAAAGAGACGTTAAAAGAGGTTTTTTTTTTTTTTTTTTTTTTTTTAATCTTTCTCCCTTTTTTCTTTTTCTTTCTCCCTCTCTCCCCCCCTCTCTCCTTTTTTTTCGTCCTTTCCGGCCATCTACGCCATTTACGATTTCCGTTATCGATTTTTGTTCATTGTTGGGGGTCGGGGTTTTTTTGTTTGTTCTTTTGGTTTTTCGTTTGCTTATTGAGGTGTTCTGGGGTGCGGGGGGGGGCGGCCGGGGGGGGGGGGGGGGGGGGGGGGGGGGGGGGCGTCCCCCCCCCGCCCCCCGGGGGTTAAAAGAGGTTATTTCTCCATATTTAAGAAAAAAATTACATTCTGATGAATGTAAACAAAAAAATTAAAATATAAACAAATGGAAATAAAATGTGAAAAAATGGAAACAATTTTAAATATTTAAAAAACCGGAAGTTCTAGGATATTTTTCCCTGAACCAGTTTTTTATGCTGAATACGTATACCTATATGTAATTATTATTTTTCTTCGAAGTTTAGTTCAGGCCGTTATTTCTCTAAATATCTCACGGCACCCCTTAGGCATTCTCGCGGCACCCTTGGGTGCCGGGCACACCGGTTGGGAACCACTGTTCTATGTCCTTCAATATTTCCATATTTTATCTAAAGGGGTAGAAATTATTTCTTGTCAATAATTGAAAAAAATTCTTCTTGCAAGGCCTTCCGGAATCGCTCACACCCCACCCGTTTTATCCTATATATTTTTTTTTAGTTGAGGGACGTTTAAGGAAGGGTGAGGTGGGTCTGTCAGCTGAAATATGTAGAAAATCAGTGAAAAAATTGAGAAAATCTGAAAAAATCGATCATTTTTAATGATTTTTTTGCATTTTAAGGGACAAAATCCTCCCCCACATCCCTCCCTTGGATCCAAATCTTAATGTTTTTTAACTTTTCACTTCTCTAGACCTTCTGAAATGTCAAGGCTAAAATATTCCTTTCATCCCTCCAAATTTTTTTCGTGGCCCTATAAGTAACGAAAGGGGTGGAAATAAGTAGGGGCTACCCCCGAAAAACGGTACGTGCTGGGGGAAAACGAAGGTCATATTTGGATTCAGGGGGTCATTTTTACTTAAGAATCTGAAGAAATTTTCTCGGGGCTTTTTTTCTTGTTGCACAGTGTTATTGATGTTTTAAAAAACCAAAATAAAAAAAATATTTATTTGTATTACATAAAATTCATTTACAAAATTAAAACACATGAAAAGAATTATTAGCTTAATTCCATTCCTTTTATGTAAAAGATTAAACTTATAGCAATACTGTTTTATATTAATAATGTAACAGTTATATATTTTTAATTAACAGATATAATTTATTTTTATATTTTCTGTTTGAAACCAACTAACTTCTCACTCACATCCCACAATTCTTTTGCTATTTTCCAAATTTTTCGTAATTTGAGACGAGCGTGCTTTACATTCACTAAAATAAAAAATAAAACAGTCAAATTATTGTTTAACTTTTTTTATTTTTTAAAGTATTTTTCCCATTCAACAAACCTGTATTAAATTGATTTTAAAAAGGGTATATAAAAATTTATTTTACCTATAATAGAGTCCCGGATTCATCCAGCGCAATTTTGATCAACGGCGCAATATATTGTTGTCTGCGCCTCCTTGTTTTGGAGTTTTTATGAAAAAACCTAAAATATTCAAAAATGCCCAGGATATTCCTGCTAGATAGGAGTCGCTAAGATGCTCTCGAAGTTCAGTAGCTATTACGCCAGGATGTAATGAATAAACATTAATTCCTGTCCCTGGAAATTAATTTATTAATAATTATTATTGATTATACTTTTCAGAGGCGCAGGACGGTATAGGCAGCCAGCATAGAATAAACAAATTATACCTGTATTTAAATTTCGCCGACGTTTGGGTACGCATCATTCCCATTCACAGGAAGATGAATTGTTAAAATTGTTTAGATGAATATATAGCGATTCATTTAAAAATATATGTAGTATAAATTTTCATATGCCAGTAGATATTAATAGCTTGAACAAGAGAAAATTCTAGTGGGTGCCTGGGCTGTATTTCTTCTAAGTAGGCCCGAAACTTCAACAAAGACTTTCATTTATAATTTTCTCTTGTACAAGTAATTGTTATCTAATGGCATATGAAAATTTATACTATATTTTTGTATAAACAACTATTCATCCACCTAAACAACATGGATATCGTCCGAGGATGGAAGTCGATGTGCTGATTTCAGTTAACGTAGTAAATCTTCTGGGATTCTGAGCCTAATGGATATATTCGTTCACTCAAAGAGCCAAATGGTAAATATTTCCTTTTATTTAAAAAAAATACTTAATAAATTCCTTAAAAATACTTCATTAAGACTTTTGGTTAAGCTTTGAAGAACATTTTATTATGAATATGTATATGTACACTCCTTTCATTTTATAATTAAAAAAAAAAAAAAAACTTAATTAAATTTGCTTTTTATTTTACAGGAAATACAAACGTTAAAATACACGTTAATTTTTATTCTCATTTGGATGGTAAAAATTCTTTGGTGGATTTAACAAAATATATGGCAAAAAATCTCAAATCATCACAAATAGATGAAAATACTATAGATAAATTATTATATAATAAATATTCGATTCCTGATCCAGAACTTGCTATTTATTGTGGAGAAACATGTTCGACATTTTCCTTTTTACCTTGGCATATAAGACTCACAGAATTCCTGTAAGTATATAATATTTTATTCAAAACAATTTCAACAGTTTTAAGATAACTGAATAACGGAAGCTAGAAGTCAGATAGATAGTCGCAATGAAAAAGACTTTGAATCTCAAAGCCAAAAAGAGGACAAAATTTATAATTTATCATCATTCATTTTAAGCTTCTTGTGCCTAGGATCCTGGGTTCGGCTCCCGTCCCTAACGAGAAAAATTATTTTATTTGAATTGGCTATCAATCATTTGAAATAAATAGGGTTCGAGTCTAAATGGCCGAAATACCGAAAAAAGACCTTAAACAAATAAAAAAAAAAAAATTGGTAGTGTATAATTTTGTCCAAATCTTGTATGATATGTACTTTATTACTCCTACAAATAGATTCTTACTACAATAAAATATATATATATAGGTAAACCCCAGAGACTTTGACCATTAAATCTTGGCCTTATCCCTATGTGGGGTTGGCAAAATTAATTTATAAAGAAATGAAACCGAGAGAAAAGCAAGCCGACCCGTCTCACGGCCTGACGCTTGATATGAAAAAGGGAAAAAATGCTGACACATAGGAAAAGAAGAAATGCCAGCCTTAGCTCGGGTAACTCGTGGTCGCCAACCACGTACTCACTAGAAGTAAGCCCCTGAGTGAAGACTTTGACAATTAAATGATATAAATAATTGATATACTAGGCCTATTAATCCACAATACAATCATTCTTTTTAAAATTTTTTTTTAATTATTTTTAAATTATTATTTTAAAAATAGATTTTTATTAAGTTATAAGCCTACTTAAAATAGAATAGATTCCAAAAAATATTTCCATCTTCTCTTAGAAAAAATGAAATAATCTTATGATAAAATCTTGTCTAATGACAAAGGGGCTCAACTTGTGGCTAAGCCACTGATGTTTTTATAAAGTCATTTGGGCTCTGTTGCTATGGAACTTCTTTCAATCAACGCTCAAATAGACTGTGTATAGCTTTCTGTCACCACCTCTGGTGGATAGATCAGCCTTAGACACAGGTTGAAGATGAAAACATTATATCTGAGTGATTGAATTATTATTTTCTGTCCAAATTTACCATGTCTAGGACTAACATTGGACAGACCAATTGTTTTAGCATATAAATCAATGTCGGCCCAAATGTTATAGGTTTTTAGACAGTATTATTTAATTTTTTCTGATATGATTCAATAATTTTCTGTAAAATATGCTATAATCATGTTCAGTGCATTCTAATTAATATTGTGAGAATAAATTTTTTAATGTATTATTCATTATAATGACTCTGTTTACGTTTGACTAATATAATTTTAGAAAGTTGCCACATTTTACGGCAGGGCCGGATCTAGAGGGGGGCAGTGGGTGCGTGTGCCCCGGGCGGCAGATATCAGGGGGCGGCAATTAAAGAAAGATTTACTAAAAAAAAGGTAAAATGATATGAATTTTGTATAGAAAATTTTAAGCAGGGGGCGGCAAATTAAATTTTGCCCCTCCTAAAAAATCTCGTAGTTCCGGCCCTGTTTTACGGTATATATATATAAAATACATTTTATCGATCGCTTTCATTTATGTTCAAAAATTTCATTCTTGTTCAAAAATAAAATTATTTCTCTCTTTTTTAGTTCAATTTAAATAAAAAAATTTATTTTTTATTATATTTTTTATATTTTTTTTATTAATTATACATGGGTAAATTTTCGAATTAAGCGAAATATTTAAATCTATTTAGAATTTTAAAACCTTTTTTTATTTTTGTATTCTTTATCTAATAGTTTACTTTCCAGTTTAAGTCGTTTTTTCATTTTTAATTAAAAATAAAAATAGTTATAATATTTAATGAGATGATAAGCCAATTTATCAAAACCATTTACATACTATTACTACTAGGCAGATAAATAAAATAAAACTAAAAGCAAAAACTACGTCGTGAAATTTGTGCCGCTGAATTTGAGTCCATTTCTTTCTGATTAAAAATAAAAATAGTATAATATAAAATATTTAATGAGATGATAAGCCAAACAGTCATAACCATTTACATAGTAAGCAGATAAATAAAATAAAGATGTTGATAATAGAAGTGGCTGTTCAGCAATTTGAATGATGAAGGAAGAGAGGATGTCAGCCAAAATAGGAGCCTCTATCGAATAAAAATCTCCAATCAGAAAACGTTTCGGGTTTAATTAGATAAAACCATCATCAGTTCTTTAGAGCTGAAATGAGCATAAATAATAATTGTAATACAACAACATAAAAATATTTTTTTAAATTATAAAAAACATCAGATCTTATATTATTGGCAATCTCAAGATGCACACCATTGAGATGCAGATAGAGTTGTTATATATAAACATATACAAAATTATATAAAAAATACAAAATTTGCATATCAGTTGTCAGATGCTCATCAGTCAACAAGGCCAAGTCTCAAATGTATGTAAAAAATTTAATTATCAAATACAGTTATTATATGATAAATACTGGGGAAGCAATGAACCCTCAGTACATTGACCCAAAATACATCTTAATAAAAACGAAATCTCACAAAAGCGTGCCTTTGACCTATTTGAAAACATATTATTTATTTGCAAATGACAATTTTATAAATTAATTTATAATATATTTTCAAATTACAAATAAAGTTATAAACAATTTTTATAATATTTACATCTGGGCGTCTACATTATTTAAGATGGACAAATATACATTACTAAGGCCAATACAATCAGTCTGATAGTTTAGTGCCCTAGGTCCATATGTTTGACTGCGTATTTGATAATTAAATTTTTTACATACATTTGAGACTTGGCCTTGTTGACTGATGAGCATCTGACAACTGATATGCAAATTTTGTATTTTTTATATAATTTTGTATATGTTTATATATAACAACTCTATCTGCATCTCAATGGTGTGCATCTTGAGATTGCCAATAATGTAAGATCTGATGTTTTTTATAATTTAAAAAAATATTTTGATGTTGTTGTATTACAATTATTATTTATGCTCATTTCAGCTCTAAAGAACTGATGATGGTTTTATCTAATTAAACCCGAAACGTTTTCTGATTGGAGATTTTTATTCGATAGAGGCTCCTATTTTGGCTGACATCCTCTCTTCCTTCATCATTCTAAATAAAATAAAACTAAAAGCAAAAACTAATTAAAAAATTTTATTTTTTTTTTAATAAAAAAAATAAATAAAGAATAGATAAGAACATTTTGTATTTTCAAAAATTTATAAAAAATATTAAATAATATAAAATAAAGCAAAAAAAAAAACTGATTTCAGACTAATGCTCTAATATAAATTACTTATTTTAGTTAATTGAAACTTTTTCATAAATCTGTAGATAACATATACCAGTGGCTGACCAAAATAGCTAAAAAATGGAGGCCATGTAAAATATAAACTAAACTAGATACTAGATACAGCGTGTTTCAGGAGGAAAGGAAAAATTTTAGGGGGTGGTAGTATAGACGAAATAGAATTAAAAATTCCATATAACATGTTTCCAATTTTTTATGTGTCCAGAGATGCAGCTGCTGGTATTACACCGTTTGCTATTAGAATTTAACGATTGTCAACAGTTGTGATTTGTTGAATGTTTTCAACTGACGTGATTTGTTGTCCAAGTGTACTGTATTGTATCGTGCCGCACAAGCAAAACCCGAAGGCGAGCAAGGGAGTCCAGGGGGCGCCGGAAAGCCAAAGGCGGGCTTTGCGACTAGTATATATATATAATTATTTAAAAGGCTATTTTTTATTTATACGTTAATTTTGAGTATGTGAATTTTGTTGATGGTAATTCAACATAGCTTATTTAGGGTTTAAAAGATATTCTTCTTATCCGTATTAAAATTCTTGATCAAACCTTTATTCGAAACAAACCTGTAGTCTCAATATGTGTAAATTACATAATTATTACTCATTAAATCCCAAGATTAAATTCAAGATCTTCACAGATAAGATAATAAAATATAAATAAGAGATGTGATTTCTAATCATTTGATTTTATATAGGTCTATCTAAGTATAAGGCTTGTTCAGATAAATTCCTAACAAGATTTCTCGACTAAATAGAAAGATTATTTTTGTTAGCGAGGTGAATAGCTGAATCAATAAATAGTAGAATAAATAAATGGTCAAGCAGCTATGTTTATTTCTTTATTATTGAACCCACAGCGGCGTTTCGGTATTTAGATCTAAATCTCAGGAACATATCCAATATTTATATATATATATATATTAATGATATTAAGAGGATGCAACCAATAATAAATAAAAAGCATCTATTTTGTTAACACTCTTTATTTAGGAACGTTTCGGCTATGATCAACAAAGCCATCTTCAGCCCTTTAAGAGTATATTTTATCTTGAAGGGCTGATGGTGGCTTTGCTGATCATAGCCGAAACGTTCCTAAATAAAAAGTGTTAACAAAATAGATGCTTTTTATTTATTATTGGCTGCATCCTCTTTATATCATTAATATAAATATACAACAGCCACAATTCGTTATATATATATATATATATATATATACGTTATATATATATATATATATGGGGCATTCCACGCCAACCGACCACTTCTGAACCCGACCATTTTTGATTTGGCTGAAACTTTGTCATCTTTTTGTACCCTATTGAAAACGTGTCTGAGAATTTTTCAGATTTTACGACCCAGCCAAAAAAAGTTATAGCATTTTCAAAAAACATCGATTTTTTTTTAAATAACCGTAAAACTGTCAAAAATTAACTTATCGGGACGATTTTTTTTGAAATTTTTGTCTTTAAATGTACTTTTCAGAAAAAAATATGACAAAATTTTACAGATTCATCTTGAACGTTTTTTTTGACATTTTCGTAAAAAAACAAAAATTTCGGGATGAATGACACTTTTTTTTTAATTTTTTTTTTTTATAAAAAACTTTGATTTTTTCTACAAATGCTCTGAAAATTTCAGAGTGGGATTATTTCGCGTTCTATTTTTTTATTTTTGAAAAAAAAAATTTTTTTTCTCCGCTTATTTATCATGATGGTGCTCTTAAATTCTTCCAGGATTGACTGAGATTCTAGAAAATTGAAGAAAAATAATAATAATAATAGTTAGGGGTGATGAAAATCGAGAAAATTCCATTTATCCTGAAAAAATTAGAAATTACTTGTGTATTCAACTACTGAAGAATTTGAAGCGTCAAGTAAAAGCTTAGAAACCTGGGCGTAACTAGGGGGGTGGGGGGGCCTGGCCCTCCCAGAAAGCTCCTTGCCCCAAGAAAAATTGAAAAAATATGGGGCTTTCCAGGCCCACTGGAAGATGGCTGGTCCCATGGCCCCCCTTTAATTTTTCTTGGGGCAAGGAGCTCTCTGGGAGGGCCAGGCCCCCCCCGGCACCCCCCTAGTTACGCCCAGGTTTCTAAGCTTTTACTTGACGCTTCAAATTCTTCAGTAGTTGAATACACAAGTAATTTCTAATTTTTTCAGGATAAATGGAATTTTCTCGATTTTCATCACCCCTAACTATTATTATTATTATTTTTCTTCAATTTTCTAGAATCTCAGTCAGTCCTGGAAGAATTTAAGAGCACCATCATGATAAATAAGCGGAGAAAAAAAATTTTTTTTTTCAAAAATAAAAAAAAAATAGAACGCGAAATAATCCCACTCTGAAATTTTCAGAGCATTTGTAGAAAAAATCAAAGTTTTTTATAAAAAAAAAAAATTAAAAAAAAAAGTGTCATTCATCCCGAAATTTTTGTTTTTTTACGAAAATGTCAAAAAAACGTTCAAGATGAATCTGTAAAATTTTGTCATATTTTTTCTGAAAAGTACATTTAAAGACAAAAATTTCAAAAAAAAATCGTCCCGATAAGTTAATTTTTGACAGTTTTACGGTTATTTAAAAAAAATCGATGTTTTTTGAAAATGCTATAACTTTTTTTTGGCTGGGTCGTAAAATCTGAAAAAATTCTCAGACACGTTTTCAATAGGGTACAAAAAGATGACAAAGTTTCAGCCAAATCAAAAATGGTCGGGTTCAGAAGTGGTCGAGTTGGCGTGGATTGCCCCATATATATATCATGAGGTATGTACAAAAGAAACCGAACTTTTGCTGTATCAGCTTTATTGCTTGTTGTACAACATATTAAGCCCTGCCTTCTTCAAAAAAGTCCCCTCTACTGGCAATAGACTGTTCCCATCGTTTCTTCCATTTTTGGAACGCCTCCTGTAACAAATTTTGTGGGACGGCGCATTCTCGTCGCATTGTTCTATATCTCCTCTATGGTTTGGAAACGTGTTTTTTAGTTTGGATAACAGGAAAAAGGATGCTGTGCGCAGGAAGAGGCCTGAATTGTAGGAAAACCAGAGTTGGATGTTGCATCATGACATTGCACCAGCACCTGCGTCACTCCTCCCCACCCTGCGGCTATCTAGCAAAACACATTCCCGTTGTGCCCCATCCACCGTATTCTCCGGACCTAGCCCCAGCAGACTTTTCCCTGTTTCATTATGGGCAGGAGCAGCCAATAAAACGACTCTGTATGCATGTTCTAATCACCGGAGACGTTTCGATTCTTTTTATTTAAGAACTAAATTTTTTACTTTTTTATTTAATATTTTTTATAATTGATTGTTCTATATATACAATTTTAATAATAGCCTATATGTATTATATATTTTTAGTAATGTCTTAAATAAAAAGAATCAAAATGTCTCCGGTGATTGGAATGTGCATACAGACTGGGCACGACCCGGGCACTATTTCAAATACTGTAACTGAAATACGGTATTTGAAATATATATTGTATTTCAAATGCCTAAGTTCTAACTATTTGTATTTCAAATACTATTTTTTAAAAGTATTTTGTATTTCAAATATTTTTTTTAAAAGTGTATTGTATTTCAAATACTTCATTTTGAGTATTTTGCCCGACCTTGCACACGGAGACTTTTTATTGGCTACTCCTGTCCATAATGACCCACCATTTATTATTTAGATGATATTTTATAGAAAGTATAGGAGTTATATATTATAAATAAATATTTTCCAATGTTTAATTACCTTTTGGGCTCTAATTAAACAATCTGAAACTAAATTTATGTAGACACAACACGCAACTTTCGATTTCCGAAGATAAGGTATAAAGTAATTTTTATTCAATATACTCACTGCTTGTAAAAGGCCAGATTTAGATTACTGCTAAGGTCAAAGATATACTTTAGTTTTTATTCTAGCTTAGCATTATACTGTACAAAGTTTCCGAAGGTTTTGACCATCCGACTAAAATATGTCTTTCCAGCGACTAGAGTTTCTCTCACGAGCTGCAAATTTTTATCTATTTTAGAATTAAAAAAAAAAAATGTTTAATAATGTTCTTTTTTGTTTTAGACAATTGAAATCACATCACAATATTCATATATTTGAATTTATATCCATATTAGAAAAATATTCCAAATGTGAGACAAGATTTGGAAGATAAAAACAATTTGAAGATGTTTCTTAAGCATTTATCTTTTCCTTTTCAAATCGATCTCTTCTGGATTATTGTATTTTATTTTTATTAATTTTAAAAAAAAGTGTTAAAAACATTTTTGGAGTGTTCTAATTTAATTAAAATCAAGAAAAAAAAGTAATGAATAATAAAATATTCTGATAAAAAATTTTTATTTAAGTCTCTTAAAAAACCTTTTAAAAGTTCTGGTTCAAAAGTCTCATTAGAGTATTTTATTTCAACAAATTAAAGAGAATTGAAGCCCCTGACTGAGTACCTGAATGAAAAATGGGGCAAAGACCTTAGACTTTTGGACCGCATTCTTTGTATACATCTTTTTATTTATAGATAGCTAAATAAAAGAAAAATAGATATATTTATTTTAAAGTTGGTGAATTGGGTAAATAAATTCTCTATTTATTATTTTCAAAGATATACATCTTGATATGTATAATAAATAAATTTTATATTTTATCTGTAAAATGTTTAATTTTGACATAATAAAACAAAAATGTGAACACAATTTTTAATTTTTATAAAAATAAGTTAAAAGAACTCCTCTATTATACTTTTTTAGGCGCATCTTCAATATAATAATCCTTTGAGACCAAATAAAAAATAACTAATTAAAGTACTAGAAACAGAATGTTTCTAAAGATGAGAGTTAGCGAAATTGATATTGGTAATGGAAATATATATATATATATAATATATTATATATATCGCTCCTTGAGTTAGTAATAATCCATCCCGAAAATGATAATCTGCTAATCCTCTTCTCCCCATCTAGTTCTTTTGAAGGAGCAAAAATGAGTACTTAGTTCACCTTAATGTTAATAGAAGGCGACACTATCCAATTAACTCTCTATCAAAAAAATGGGAAAATAGAAACATTGTTGACATGGATGTAACTAAAGAATTTGGCTGGGGGGGGGCCATGGGACCAGCAATCCTCCGGAGGGCCTGGAAAGCCCCATATTTTCTCAATTTTTCTTGGGGGAGGGGGGTCATGCCCCCGGCACCCCCCTAGTTACGCCCATGCCTCTCCTTCCCCTAACGCGTTACGTAATATGTGAACAACCCCTAAGGTATTTATTTAAAATTTTTATAATATTCGTTTATTTAATAAAAATTGGGAGTGCGGAGATTGCTAATAAAGAGAAATAAAAAAAAAAAAAACTTTGAAAATTTTATATACAGATAAAAGGGAAAATTTCAGAGAATATTGAACGATGATCCTTTTTACTATCATTTGATTGGTTGAACGGATGGTTAGATTAAAGAAAAAATATATTCTTAATTATTCAATTTTAGTTCCATGTGAATATTCTCTAGGAAATTCTAAACTCATTACAAAAGATCCGATGCGAATCGGATGCGCGGTTTCCGAGTTATAGACAATTGAATTATCAACATTTTATTCATTTCCAATGTTATTTATTTTGGCCTCTTAATTTGTGCAAAGGAGGGGAGGGTCGTGTGTCGGCAGGTTCCCCCACCCCACCGCTCTGATTGTTGTTGAGGAGAAAGGCGCCAGGCCCCGCCCCTCTTTTCTAAGAAAGATTCTTTCTCTTAAACAAAAAAAAAATAAAATAAAACAATAAATAAATAATTTTTTTTTTGGACATTTGGAAGAATTATAAAAATTGAACGAAAAAAAAAATTAATTAAGCAGTCAGAGAATATTGCTAAATAAATGATAGTTATATATTTAGTTAGATGTAAAATCTTTCAATTCTTCATCATCTCATGGTTGTTATATTTATTTGAACACAAGCGATATTTCGATCTTGTATTACTATAGTGTAGTTAAATATCAAAGTGTCAAATTTAATTTAGATGAAATGATTTGAGTACCGGTACTTCAAACAATTTTCACAAAATATTACTGATGGACTTTTTAAAAGGGCATCTAAATAATTGATTTATATGAATTTTAATCTAACAATACTTTCTCTCTATATATATTTCATATATAGGGTAAGAGAAAGTAAAAAGTAAAAGATTTAAATTCTGTTACCATGGCAACCATTTCTCCTGTCTTTCCTATGAAGTACAAGAGTAAAGTGGTCTTCAGAAGATTTCAACGGCAAAATGAGAATATACATTTTAAAGAGCATCTAAAAAATAATTGATTTATTAATTAAAAAAAAAAAATCGTTCGAGCGAATTTTGAGAAAATCAAAAAAAACTGAAAAACTACATCAGTAAAGTACTAGTACTTTTTGGCTGATTTTGATTAAAAGCTTATTTCCACGCCTCAGGGGGTGTCTAACTTAAATATAAAATTTCACCCTCCTAGCTCAATTCCTTCATGCTTAAAATTGAACACACATAGGCAAGAGAAAAAAAATAGGGGGAGGGGGGCGTGAGATATTTATTTGGTTCCCAACTCAAAAAGTTTAACAAGCACTGAACTAAAGGTCTAAAGGGATGGATTTTATTATTTAATATATTTATGAGAAATAAGCATCTCTTTGATTGAAGACAAAATATTTTGAAATTTTATTTTTTCTCAAAGGATTGAATTTTTTATAGATAAATATGCATTCTTTTATTCTTATAGTTAGAAAAAAGTTTCGAATAAAATTTTATAAAAGCATAAAAAGATGAAATCAATCAATTTGGCAATTATTTCAAATGATGGGAGAGCATCAATTTTTTTTTTCTAATTCGATCGGCGCCCAGAGTGCAGCCAGGGAGCCTCGCTTCACTCTCGTCTAGGCTTTTATTCTCGCGCAGATTCGCTTTTTAAAAAGTCACTCTATCTCTCTTATTTTTCGTTGGATTTGTGGAAAAATGCAAAACTGGTCTTTTCAATCAATTATAAAGCTATAGACATTTTTTTTATTTAACTACGACCCCATAAAATGGGGGTTTATTAATTGCCTTTTACAACTTCAAATTTTAACTGCCGCCTTCATTTTCTAATTATCCTAATTTATTGTTTTTTAATTAAATAAACACATTTAGGCCTTGATATTGATTGAATAACTTAGTATATAAAATATTCAAGCAAAAACAATAAAATTTTAGTCCCAAAACGTTCTGAAAATGATTAAAAATCGATTTTCCAAATTTATTTTGACATATTAATTCTCTTAAAATTCAAAAATCAATTATTTTTTTGATGCTGTTCTCATCACAGAGTTATATATTCTCATTTTGCTTTCAAAATTGTTTGAAGACCACCATGGGCGTAACTAGGGAATTTGGCTGGAGGGGGGGGGGGGCATGGGACCAGCTATCCTCCCGTGGGCCTGGAAAGCCCCATATTTTCTCAATTTTTCTTGGGGCAAGGAGCTTTCTGGGGGGGGGGGGAGAAAAATTTCATCGCTTGGGTCGAGATACGAGCCACTCCCCATACAAAACAAAAGTATTTTATTCATGTTTTCAAAGAAGAATAGTGTTGCTGTTCCATGGAACGATCGTCTGAACTATTCCCTGGAACTAGTTCATTTTCCCTCTCTAGTGATGTACGCGCTCAACTGTCTATTCTTATAAAATTCACTAGCAAAAGCAAATTTTTCAAATATGTCCTCAATATTTTACTCGTTAAATAATTTGCTTAAACATTTATTAATTTTATTTAATATTATATTAATTTATCCAGACTTCTCATTGAGTGAAAATAAATATAATCTTCAAGGAAAACCTGGAGAAGGATATGGTTTAGACGTATTGATTGGAACCCCCCACAAAAGGTACTTATTTAGTTATTATTTTTTTTTAAATTTTCATAATACATATTTTTATTTGCAGTTAAATGTATTAGTTGATACTGGAAGTACAAATTTCGCAATAGCCTCCACTCCACTTACCTATGTATCAACATATTTTTATACTAATAGGTATTATCAAATTATTTATTTGAAAAAAATGTATATTTTCTTTAATAATTGTTTATATTTATTTTTAGGTCGAGCACTTATGATACAATTCATAAATCAATTGAGATGAATTACACCCAGGGGGAATTATTAGCTGAATTAGGACATGATATTATCTCGTTTCCCTCCTTTAAAAAAGTACCACCTGTACAAACAACCGTCGCTTTTATTTATAATTCTCATAATATTTTTATCAATGGCTCCGACTGGCAAGGAATATTAGGTAAAAATGTTATATATATATGAAGACCTCAAGTAAATTTTGATATTCAAATTGGTAGAAAGAATGAGCAAGCGGCTAGTTATATTTCAATTTATTAATAAACCAGGGCCGACGTTTCGATCACACATGAGAGCATCTTCAGGGCCAGGTTGATGTCTGAAAAAATATATAATAATCCTCGCTAAGTTATATTGGGCATACACAATTGTATGTAGCTCAATCATGATAATGCCCTGGTTTATTAATAAATTGAAATATAACTCGTACATCTTTAAACAAAACAAAATTTCGTCACTCCCCTGGGCGTATGTATTTCCCCTGGCCTGAATTGCCAGAGTGGATTGGCTACCAATCCAGGTAAAATAAATAGAAACAGGGTCTAAATGGCCTTCACTGCCGAAAAAGTCCTTAAATGAAATTAAAAAAAAAAGTTGCCAGGAGAGTGATGCCAGAAAAGGGACCAAACCACACATAACGTACAAAAACAACAGTACGTGTTCTTCTTGCCAGAGTAGTTTGTGTCATTTACACACAATAAACATTGCAATGAATAAATGTAGAGTTACTTAACGATAAAATATAAAACGATTTATTTACCAGGGGAAATAGTGCAACTACTAGCACATACACCCTTTATGACAGTTCTACGATAACTGACGCCATATTATTTGAATTATGCTCAACGCCGTTAGTTTGCTATTAACTTCCCTCTGTACTATACACGTTATTCATGGCCAAGGATATCCTTTGGTAGTTTTTATGATAATTTTATTCTTTTAATTTCGCCAGGTGAGGGTAACATTATTTTTAAGTGTCGTGAAAATAAGTATTTTTTTTTATAATAACAAATATTTTTATGTTTTTTTATTATCTATGTTTTGGTGTTTATTTATGTGCATAGTTATGGTAAAAAATATTATTCCATGACTCAGGTCCAAAATATTATATTTGCCAAAACAAGAATTTTTCCTCGTATATTGAAATAAAACCCTCTAGACATATCAAATTAGATTATTAAATTATAATATATCTAAAGATACACAACTTTTCGATTCAACTACTGACTAAATCAATAAAAATTTAAAATTTTATTTCTCGGTTAAATCTGTTTCAGTAATCTGTGAGTTCCTTCTAATTTACAGCTTATCTCAGTTTTAACCATACCAGTTATGAGGTGGAGGAATCTCTAATTCCAACTAACACTATACATATATGGGATTCATATTTCTTCCGATCCGTTGTCGGGCGATTATTAAGATAGATTCATTCATGTCTGTTTAATATTCTTATTTTGATATTAGACTAATTTCTTTTACCTAGTTTGAAAGTTGTGATCGATAACCATTTGCTCTGTACATGCATATTCATAGCCGATTCATTCCTGTCAGTTAACAGTTACAAATAATGAATTTCATTTTTTTCTTATTTATTTGTCTTTCTGTCAAATATATATTTATAGTGAATGTAAATGAGATTTAATAAAATAATTTATTTTGTTTATAGGTCTGGGATATCCTGCAATATCTCAACCATCAAAAGAAGTACATTCATGGATAGATGAAGCATATAAAAAACGATTAGAGCTTGGAATTTCTGGCAGCTTTGTCTTTGCACTGGAACTCTGTGGGTTAGATGAAAATAATAAACTTAAAGGACTCTTCGAAGTGTTTGGTATTTTCATTTTTCTTATTTATGTGTATATATATATATATATATGGGTGATTTAGTATTTGAATTTTATTGGTAGTGGAAAAAATATATGTTAAAATAATTATATTATTGATACTGTATTCTTAAATAATAAAGAATATCGTGTTTTATTGGGGCATTTAGTCAATTAGATAACTGTTTCATTTTAGGAATTAATAGTTGAAAATAGTCATAAATGTCAGTATTCTGGGTGTCCCATTTCTAGTTTTTTTACTAGTTTTGTTCGACGCTCATTTATTTATTAACTTGACATAATATTTTTTACCATAATTATAAACATAAGTAAACCCCAAAACATAATTAATGAAAATACATTTTAAAAGTATTTGTTATTATAAAAAAAATACTTGTTTTCACTGACTAAAAATGATGTCATCTATTCTGGAAAAATTAAAAGATAAAAATTTATCATAAAAACTGAAAGGATAACAATGGATGAATAACAGGCATAGTACAGTCTGAAGTAAGAAGCAAGCTAACGGGTTGAGATAATTCAAATAATATAGCTTTAGTTATTGTTGAATTGTCATAAAGTGTGTTTGGGAGTCGATGCAGTATTTATTCTGGTAAATAAATCTCTTTATATTTTATCGTTAGTAACTCTAATATGTAAATGAATGTTTATTGTATGTAAATGTCATGAATTAGTCGAAACTTTGGAAGAAAGAGTATTGTTTTTTTAAGTAATGTGTGGTTTTGTCATTAGTTTGGTGTCATTATTCAGGCAATTCAAGGGTTCGATCCCGTCTAATGGAAAAATTTATTTCAATTGGATTTAGGTATAATCAATTGAAATAAATAGATACGGGGTCTAAATGGCCTTCGATGAAAAAATGGAATAAAAAAAACTCTGTCAGGGAAAATACCCGCCACGGGTAGGGAGAAATTTTGTTTCCTTAATATCTTATAGATATAATATGTATGTTTTTTAATATTAATTCAGCTTTCATTATAAATAGTTAATTGTCTGTCACTTTCTAGTTAATTTTACAATTCTGAATAGTGTTTTCTTCAGGTAAATATTTTTCTGGTGTAATAAAACTAAAAAATTAAAATATCTTCTGGTTTATATTACAGATAGAAAATAATGTAATAAGAAATATGAATATTAAATTGAAAGAGTATATTTGGTTGAAATAAATAATATATAAATATCTACATTAAATTTTTATTTAAATTTTAGATATTCTACCAACGCCTCATCAATTGAAATCACCTTTGATCAGAGAATGGTTTTATGAAGTTACTTTAGTTGGTCTTGCAGTGGGAGGCGAACGACTCAGCTTGTCTTGTAAAACCTTCAACTCGGATAAAGCAATCGTCGATAGTGGTAAATAGTATAATATTTATTTTAAAAAGAAATCTTCCATCTGATTCAACCTCGGACAAGTGAGAAATTTTTATCTCGCCTTGAAATTCTCTTGTTTGGGAAATGCACGGTCAACTTGTTTATATAGGGAAGTCAGATTATGTTGGTGTAGGTTCAGGGTCCGAAGGTACAATGGATAGCACGCTGTTACTCCGGAAAGAAAGATCCTGGGTGAGATTCCCGAGAACCCACTAACAACTCACTATCACTTATTTGAACTAATATGAAACTAAAAAGTTGATGAGCCTAAAAGTTGCTTATCCAACGGATAACAGAGTGGATCCGGTGTTTTTCGGGATAACATTAACGATGATTAGTGATTTTGATTCTTCAGATATGTGTGACTTTCTTTTATAAGTAGAGATTGTTTATGGATTTATGCAGAGCATAATTTCATGATAGTATAAGGGTATTTTATGGCTGGTGGAATACGTATCAGGAATGAAAGTCAGAAGAAAACGCAGCCAAAATTTTGGCTGATTTTTGTTTATTTTCTAATTTTTCTCCTAATTTCAAAGTAGAAATTGTTGGTTCACCAGTTTTCACAGCAGTAATAACTTCTTCAATGGAGGCTGGTATTTGGGTATCATAAAAGAATTCAGTAAATAACTCTGAAGGAAGAGGCGTTGAATTAGCATCAATTGAAGAGTAATTTTTCAAATAATTCTTCACTTGTATTTGAGATTTAGTGCCAATAAATTGAGATAATCTGTTGCTATTTCTTCCAAATAGAGTAAGTCCTTTTTCAAATAGTGATTTTTCTTTATCATTCGAATTCTCAGAATTAACAAATGATGACACTCTTCCAAAAGGAACAAAAGGTTCTTCTGTGAATTTATTTTCTGTGACCCGAGGAGGACTTGATGGCCAGCAGGAATTCCCAGGATGAGGATTATCAATTTGATGTCCTTCTTTAGTGATAAAGACAACTTCTTCTCCAGGAAATACTATAGTAGTTTGCGGTTTTTTGTTGGTTTTTAAAATCTTCTTTTTGATTATTGACTTATCTGTTTTGAGAATTCTTTTCCTCTCAAGCTTATTTTGGCTGCGTTTTCTTCTGACTTTCATTCCTGATATAATTTCATGAGTGGTTTGGCAAATTTGTCCCACAATTTTTTTACAAATGTCAAGAACTCTGAGAGCCCTACATTTAAAAGGCATGATTAATTAATATTTGTGGAACCAAATTTGCTAATTCCATAAATTTAAATTGTAAATTGAGTTTACGCTCTTGCAAAAGATGGGAGATTGGTCTAACATTCGGTTTTGACGAATTTTCGCAATAGGTGATTTTTTTTTTTGGCTTTTTTTTAAGACACATAACGCCATCTTATCGGCAAAAACATGCGTAACAACTTCACTACTACTCCCCCAGATTTTGTCAAAACTTGTTTCAAAAATTTCCAAGACATAACAAAAAATTTCTTTTCTTTTCTATGATTGCTAATATTTTCAAAAATTTCTTTAAACTTCATACATAATTTATTTCTTATACTTTTAATTTTCTAATTTTTTTATCAATTAAGATCTCCCAAGATTATTAAACTTTTAAAAACTTTTTTCCTAGGAACCACAAGTCTCCGACTTCCAAATGCTGCGCATAATTCTCTTCATGATCGCATAAACACCTACATGCAAGGACGTGGCGTCACGATATCATCAGATTTTTGGGCTCAAAATAAAATGGCTTGTCTTTCACAGCCATTGGATTGGTCCTTATTTCCTAAAATTTCTCTCTCTGTTATGGCAGACAAGAATAATTATTTTGATTTAACTCTACCACCAAAGGTAATAAAAATCTAATAATTTAAAATCGACTTAAAATAAGTCAATGAAAATTTTTTCAAACTAAATTTATATATTTAATTAGTAAAATAAATTATTTCTAGAAGAAAATAAAAAACTTAATTAATTAAGATACATATATATATATAATTAAAAACTAATATAACATATATATATATTTTTCAGTCATATATTCGTTTATTACATAAAAACGAAACGACTTCTCCACCTTCGGAATTTTGTTATAAATTTGCCATCGAACCTTCCAATACCGGAACGGTTTTAGGTAAAGAAAATCCCCAAATTTTCTATTTATAATCTGGAATTCACATTTTGAATATTTTTATACTCATTTCTTATTTTAATTTAATATAAATGAAGAGGCGCAGGAACAGTTAAAAAATAAAGCCTCTGATTTTCAACAAAACTTTATTCTCACTCATCTATCTTTCAAATTTGTTTAGGTACCGGAGTTGCTCACATGGGAACAATACATTATGTATACTGGCGAGTTGGTCGATCTAAGTCAGTATTGTTGAAAATAGGAGGCTTTATTTTTTGGCTACTCCCGCTTCACTTCCTTTTACAACCACTGGCTTCATTTGTTTAATATAAATGAAAAATAAAAATATTTTTCCAAAATAAATAGAAATATTTAAGAATGTGATAAACCTTATATAAAATTTCAAATTTTAAAAACTTTCACAATATTTATTTGTTTTTTCTTTTTTTTTAGGATTAGTCGCAATGGAAGGTTTTCGTATGGTTTTTAATCGTTCAGAAAAATCGATTGGTTTCTCTAAGGCTTCTTGTGGACCTGATGTGACTTTAGAAGGACCTTTTCATACTGAACAAGGTAAGCCCAGGCCCCCTCTCTGTCTGCAGGCCTGTCTTTTACCAATCAGCTGGAAACGTTTTAATGCATTTATTATGTACAGTGAGCGTGGCGCTCACTCAATTAAGATCCACCCATGCGTTTTCTACATGTGATTATTTCATTGTTTTTAAAAAAAATATTATATATTTTTTAATGGAAACTTTCATGGTTCAAACCAATAAAGATTTTCATTTTCTTTTATAAAAACAATGTAATAATCACAAGTAGAAAACTCATGGGTGGGACTTAATTGGGGAGCTCACTGTACCAACTTCAGTCCATTATTTGCTGGACGAAGGTGGTACGTAACAATATTTTCCAGCAAACGTTTCCAGCTGATTGGTAAAAGCATTCAGAGAACTTTTATTTTATTAAATTATCCACGTGCTGAGTCCGTCTCTTGAAAGCGTATTAGATAAAAATATTGATATGAAAATATAAGGACCAGCCGATAAATGGTCCTTGGTTAAAATTAATGGCTACATGCATAACAATGATAGAAGAAATTTCTGATATGAAGATTGTTTGAATCATAGATTAAGTGGGACCCTTTAAGTTTTTTATTAGTTATCTTTTTCTTTAATACCGAATGCTTGTTTAATTATTATTATTTATTTTTTGTTAATTAGATCTTACTCGATGCTCTTCTTCATTTTCTGGTGTAAATGCACTCACTATTGCAGCTTATATCATAGGAGGTAAGTAAATATGCAAATAAATGAATTTTTTTATATAATTCATTCATTCCTTTGTTTATTATCTTTTCAAGGTATGGTCTCAATGCTATCACTAATGCTAATCTTGAACCTGGTGCCATGGGACTGGTGGAGACGACTTCCTCGGCCTCGATTCCAAGACACTGAATCTCTTCTCAGCCAAGAATAGAATTTGACTCAACTCTCCTTTCAGCTGCCTTCCATTTTAGAAATCATCTTTACACGATTTCATCGAATTTTGGGCATCTTCTTTGATGTATAAAATGGGTGATTATGTTTATCTAAATTCTCATTATCTAGAACAAAAGAAACTCAGATATACTAAGAAATTCAATAGATAAATATAAATAAAGGCTGTGTGTTATATTATTGAGGAAAATCAATCAGGGAAAAATTAAATATATGGTCTTCATTTTTTGATTATTAATTCCAGATTAATTCTAATCATTTATTACAAGGGTGGCCAACCCAAATGATCTTAAGGATCACTTTGGAAATAACTCCGCGGCTGTATATAAAATTATATATCCCCATATTAGATTTAGATCCATTCTAGAGACATTCTTTGGCTGAAAAAAAATAAAATAAATATATTTTGTAAAAATGTGATGAATCTCGTGGGCCGAAAAATTGGCCGAGGGGGGGCCGCGTGTTGGCCATTCCTGATTTATAATCAGAGCTATAGGAAGGGACTCGGAGTGAAGGATTCCTTTAATTTTTTATTGACTTTCCTCAATTATATAAATTGGTAGTCAACAGCGGTATATTTCAAAATGTATTCTGAATTCCTAATGACATAACTTTTCTACATGTGATTATTTCATTGTTTTTTTTTTAAATGTGAAAAATTTTTAATGAAAATTTTTGTGATTCAAACCTAAGAAATTTTTCAAAAAATAATTGTAATAAAACAATGAAATAATCACATGTGTAACTTGATTTTGACACTCACGGTAACTTGGGAAAGTTAAAGCCAAGGGGGGAGGGGGGGGGGGGGGCCAGGTATTCTCTATATGTAGACTTGCATTATTATTATTATACATTATAGTTATAGGGCGCTACGACCTCATTGGCCATTTCGCACCTCATTTCAATTCTCTTTTATCTTCATTTTTTACAGTCAATCATAAAAAAAAAAGGAAATAATTATTGTATATAAAATAGAAAAGTCTAATATCCTTCAAGAATTCGAAAAGATCCTCGTAATTATCGTTTTCGTCAAACAAAATATCCTGAAGATTTCTTATTGAGATATTTCTGAATTTCCTTTCAATCTCATATAAAGGACATTCCTTCAAAATATGCTGGACACTAATCTGTACGCCACAAGTAGTACCCCAAGGCGGAGTCTCCTTGCTAATAGGGAAGGCATGAGAGAACAAACAGTGATCTATCCTTAATCGGGTAAGAACACTGTATTTTTTTCCTTTCCAGGCTCAATTTAGGAAAAGGTTTTATCGATGGTTTAATCGTCCTTAGTATGTTGTAGACTAGCATATCATCTACTTTCATAATAAAAATTTTCTCCATCCAAACTATCGTATTTCGCTTAAGGTAGTCATTTATTTGATCAAATACTTTTTGGAATCTCGTCTTCCCCTCCTCTCTTCATGCACATGTTTATAACACTAGAGGAAGGGCCGCCAACTATACCATGCACTGGCGTAGAGCCGGCTTTTCTCTAAGATTTTGATCTTTTATTTTTCCCGCAACCACTTCCTCTGCCACCCAATCGACTTTAACATATCTTTTGTTTTGTTTTATTCTTGTATAGAACTCTATTTTCGAATTATTCAACTTTAATAGACACCCTGTACATACATATATATGTATATGTATATGTACATACATACAGTATATATGTATATATATACACTCCCCGCAAAAAAAGTGGCGCACTTTGTTTCTTCTTTAAGAAGAGCTGTTCTAATCTATTCTAATGATACTGTAATTTATTAAACATTTAAAATGAATAAACTTATACATTTCTAAATAACTTTAGCACAAATTCAAAACATTTTAATCAAATTATACAATTTAAATAAAATAAAGAAAAATATGTGTATTTTCAATATTTGAGACAAATCAACTCAATCTCGATATGTTTTGTTGGATATTAATTAAAAATTTTGTTTTTATAAGAATTTCCAATAAATAGAACAAAGAAAAACTGAAAAGGAAAGATTATTTTAAAATATTAAAAATTTGGCGTTAATAAAAAAAATTCAACATTTTTGTCTTTGTTTTGATTAAATTATAATTATTTATTAAAATGATATGGATTTGTGTTAAATTTACTTAGAAATGTATAAGATACTTCATATTAAATGTTTAATAAATTTCAGTATCATTAAGATAGAGTAAAATAGGTCTTTTAAGAAGAAACAAAGTGCGCCACTTTTTTGCGGGGCAGTGTATATATATATATATGTATAATATATAAAAGTTGCAATTATTTTCCGACCATCCCATTAATTTATAAAGTAAAGGGGTTGGAGAATAGTAACCAGCAAATTTATAGCTCCACCTGACGTCCTTTTATTTGGCAGATATTTCGATGCGTAGGACACACATCATCTTAAGTGCCGCGAGGATAGACTAAGCCCACCTACTATATCCTCGGGTACTGAAGATGATGTGTGTCCTACGCATCGAAATACTGCCAAATAAAAGGACGTCAGGTGGAGCTATAAAGTTGCTGGTTACTATTCTCCAACCCCTTTCTCTACTCATCCCAGCCTACTATTCAATCTACCATTAATTTATATTTGATGGTCTATTTATTTAACAAATTAGAAAATGCTATATAGTACACTCTCAGTTTCTTTTGTTCTTATTAATATATTATATCTTTTATATATATATTTGTATATATATTTTACTCATAAATGCCTAAAAGTTTTGAGTATTTATTTTTTTATTCTCTTCTCTAATATAAAAAAATTTCAAATTTTTTGCTTTTATAAGAATTAAAAAAAATTAAAATTACATTTTAGCTTAACGCTATTTATAAAAAAAAAATATCTTATGAAATTTTTCAAAATTCTACTTTTGTTTTAAAATATTGCATTTCGATTAGATAAATTCTATTAAAAATATGATTTTTTTTGAGAATACAAAAAATGTTAACTATTAACTCCAAATATTAAAAGTTTTTTTTGGAAGATGATCCTTTATGCTACGAAATATAAAAAAAGAATCTGACAAATGGGGCATCGAAATTAAATTACTAAAAATGGTGACACGGAAAAAGATCTTATCCTGAATAACAAACTTTAATTATTATTTCTGGATGTTTAGAACATATCTCTTTAAAATAAAGATATTGAATTAGTAGGGAAACGAAAAAATAAAAAAAATGGAGTTATTTTTTAACATTTTTTGTACAATATCTTCTAAATGGAAATATACAATTCAAAAAATAAATAAATACCTAACCAATGATAATCAAAAATTTATATAATGCCTTAGAGATTAGAGACTTGTAGTGACAAATTTAATTTAAAAACATGATAATAACTATATTCGATATTTTTTTAACATTACAGTTTAAGCACATACTCTAGTACAAAATAAATATATCACATTTTATTATTTTATAAATCCTTCCTTAAAGGCAACAATTTAAATAGTATTCAACAATTATTCCCATTTAACAAACACATACACTCACAACGCACTTATATATATATATATTTATATATAGAGTTGAACGGCTGTCTCTACCTTTATATATATAATTATAAATTAAAAGTCAAAATGACCTCAGCAGCCGAACGACTTTAAATTGTTTATATATATAACCCCTTTTAATTATAAGACCAAAGAATTTTGGGCTGGTATTTTTCTTTGTAGAAATATTCTCAATCTCTTCACCTTTTTTTGCTTCTTACCGCTATAAATAAAAAATTTGAACTGAATAATTGCAAATTGACAAATAGGCCTTCTTGTTTGCGTTCCTTTTTATTGAAACAAAATACAAATATTGTAATTTTTTAAACACAATTTGACGTGTGCAGTGAACTCACATGCATTTTCTCATGTGATTATTTAATTGTTTTTTTTTTTTTTAATATGAAAAGTTTAACAAAACTTTCTTGATTCATATTTTATAAAAACATCGAAATAATCAGATGAGAAATATACACTTAATAATGGTGCACATTCTAATTTTATTATGCCTTATTTCTTCAAAATTTTATAACTTTCAAAAAACAATTTTTATCTCTATGAATAAAATCCCAGCCCTTAAGATTTCAACATATTAACAGAAAATAAAGTAGCCTAGAAATTCCTTCTATGCTCTTTATTACCTGCTAATATCCAAATGAATACCATTTCATCAAAATATGATTCATATGAGATCCGGTGACTTATTATTTCTTATTTATTAAATTATCTATCCCCAATTTTAAAATATATACATAATGTTTTGTTTAATAACTATAAAGTAAATGGGAAGAATTAACGAGTTGTAGATAATACAATTAGTTTTTAAAGAAAGTAAATAAATTTAGTTCCTCTGACATATCTTCTAGTTCCTTTTTACTACTAGTTTATAAAAAATAGTGAAAATTTTTTATTTCATTTATTTTCAAAATTCTATTTTCCCTAGAGATTTTGTATTTTTATTATAAATCTATTAAATTTTTATTTTTAGAGTTTTAATTATAAAACTGTTACTCTAGAGGAGGTTTCTAAAGAATACGCGGGTCCGCAATAAATTCCAGTCTCTAGTGTTAATTAAATCCATTTTAATAATACCATGTATTATTGTCGTCCGTACATGTACATTACACGAACCTTTTTGGTAAAACTGTTTATTACAGATATCACATTTGTACTGCTTTTCGCCAGTATGTGTGCGTGATTGTGCCATCTGGTTTTTGGGAAAATTGTTTATTGCAGATATCACATTTGTACGGCTTTTTGCTCGTATGTGTTCGTACATGTACGTTTAGAATTTTATTTTTCTGAAAATTGTTTATTACAAATAATAAAATAATTTTTTTCAACAATCTTATATCGCCAAACGTTTAATCAGATCTTGGTACTTTAAAAAAAGTTATAGACTTGTTCTTGTTCTTGAAATAAGCTATATTTTATTAAATTAATTCAAAAAATATAGTAGTTTTACTATATTTACTATATATTACTATATAGAAGAAAACTACTATATTTTTTGAATTAATTTAATTATAAACTGGTCTACACTAAAAACTCGCTTTAATATATATATAAATCAGCGAAAAACTCTCATCAAAGATATGCTTTATAGGACCCCATCAACTTTTGGGGACCCCTATTATAACGTACAAATATCATTTGTCTAATTAGAAACTTCCTCTAGCATTTTTTCGCCTGCATTTTCTTTTAAACATTGACTATCTTTTTTTTCATGACTCAATTAAGAGTTGGGGCTTGAAAAACTCGGAAGGGAAAATTTTTAAATATTCTTTTTTAATGAAACATGGAGCAAACTATTTATGGTTTAAGTTTAAAGGACCCTCCCTCACAGAGCCAGGGTTCTGGGGATTTATTTTCTCCCCCTCTGATTGTCATATACCAAAAAATATTGAATTTGTTGCATTAAAAGAAAATCTAACGTAAGACAAATAAACAGATTATGTATACTGTATATATATATATATATATTTTCAATGAACTAATATTTATGTCGATCCTAATATAAAGAATGAGAATTATTCTTATATATATGGATACTTGGAAATTAAAAAGGCCGTAAAGGACAAAATGCTAATTTTCAGGAGCGCCAAAAAACGAAAAAAAAAAAAAAAAACTTTCCCCCATCACTTTTTTACTTTAGTACTATTTTAGTCTTTGAAAGACACTTCTCTGAATTTCTAATTCTTTTTGACAAAAAGGTGTTAGGTTGAAAAACATTATACTCTAATAAATTCCTATGATTTCTCAAATAACTATAAGAGATTTAATGGCGTAAAAAAAAACTTTTTTTTGAGATAGCACAATTTTAATTAGACTGTTTTTTAAAGCTCAAAAAGCTGAACATTTATGTATATATATATAACTTATTTTTGCTATTTTGTCCTTCACGACCTTTGAATTTCCAAGTATCGATATATATATATATATAATTTCGATTATTAGTGTCCTAAGTTTATTTTTTTTAGATATTAATTACCATAAAATATTCAATTTTTTTTTTTTAATATTCCAAAAGACTTCTATAGTAGACTATATATCACCCTTGAAAAATGTTTGGTACATTACATCGTTACTTCTAGTTTTATAACTAATCGCAATCTTCTTTTAGCCTACAATAAAATCTGAAGAGAGGTGCTTGTTTATTAACGTCAAAACCGATTTCCATCAGGCCTGAAGGTTTTTCGGCGCCAGCGGAAAGAACAATCAGACAAAAAATATTTTTAGAAATTTGTTTAAAAACAAGAATAAACGAAGTAATGTACCAGATATTTTTTCCACAAATGACAGAAAAGTTCCATTTTTTTCTTCAAAATATTGTTACCGTTTAATTTATATCTTCTTCTAAATTAAGAATATGAAATACACCTGTGTTACCATGTCAAAGACTAAACTAAAACAATTTCTTTTTTTCTTAAAACTTTGTTATTTATATTTTTATCTGACTGAGGCTGTGTATTGACTATATATGACATTAAATAACTCGTTTAAAATAGCGATATTTCATTTTTGTTATTTTTTTTACTATATTTATTTACTTTATCTGAAATTTAGTTTTATTTAATGTACTAATCCTACTTTTATATCCATCCAGGCACACTCTCCCAATTTAATCAAAGACAAGAAGGATGCCTTGAGGAAGGGCCCTATTCTGGTGCATATCCTACTCCATTTCCTTAACCTTTTTTTGAAGGGAACGGTGCATCTCGGCAACTTTCTACTTTTTGAAAGAGGTAAATTTCATAAAATTTGATTTGATTCTTGAAGATAGATTAGGCCTTGTTTGAAAATAGTTGTTTGAAAGCCTTAGCAGTTATTAAATAAAATACTTTGATTTCGAGAGACCTTTTATAGAACCTAAAGAAAGCGAATGAGTGGCCGAAAAGTCGTATCTTATACAGTGGCGGATTAATGCAATTTTGTCGGGGGGGGGGGGTATTTATTTAAAGACTGTCGGCATTTATGGCCATTTAGACCCCTTTCCTATTTATTTAAATTGATTGGTAACAAATTCAATTGAAATTAAAGAGCGGAAATCATAATTTCTATAGATTTCTAGTTTTTATAACATTTTGAATTTCTTCTCGGGGGGGGGGGGGGATCGCCTCCCCCTTAATCGGCCCCTGATCTTATACATAGCACAATTTACCCCAAATGAAAAATTTGTATTTAGTAACAATATCTACATTTTTCCAAAAATAATTCTGGCTCCTCCAAAAGACTGATCTAAATGGTCAATTATTTAAAATTATCATCACTCACAAAGTAATTGTTATTACAGGGTGGCCCACGGTAAATTGCTGATTTGGGAATCAAATAAAAAAAATAATGAACCCTTATAAACTTATATTTTTGTTTCTCATATTGGACAATAATGGAAATTTCTAATTACATACATGGTTTTAAACAGCAAATGTTTATTTCCACAATCCACACATTGCTGCAGTCATTTCCTCATCCACTGTTTCAAGCTTGTCTTCTGGTATTCTTGTAATTGCAAGAATAGGGCGTTTTGATAACTTACCTACCCCAACATTAAAATAGCCTCCCTATGGGGAAATACATGGTGTGTGTCCTTCAGCATTTTAATGCTGAAGGACACACACCATGTATTTCCCCATAGGGAGGCTATTTTAATGTTGGGGTAGGTAAGTTATCAAAACGACCCATACCTGAAGACATTACATCGTGTCCAAGACAAACCTGAACAAAATCTCAAGAACGAAAAGAGCAAAATTTCAGATACAATTGTTGCTGTAATAAGAAACTTTTGAATAAAATCGAAGAAAGAGCGGATCCAGAGGAGTTTCTCGGAGGGGGTTAGTAATCTGGTGGGACTGGTCGCACAATACACAATTTTTGCTTACTTTCGGTAATTTAAAGGTGCATTCTGTACTTGTTTAGCAGAATATATATACAAACCAAATTTTTAAGTAATACTTTTTAAAATTTTACATTAAAAATAAAATTTAATTCCCAAAAAAAAATATTTTTCTCAAAGAAAAGTAATAGATTATTGGAGAAAGAAAAAACCAGCGGATGCTTTCCACGTTAAAATAATTTATTCGCAGATATTTCGGTAAGCCTAACGCAAACCATCCTCAGTGCTTCAAATTATATGATTGTGGAGCGTTTAATAAACTCAACTTTTTTCTTTCTCCATAACCTTAATACTGTTGACCCAGCATACTTCGTTTCGTTTACTTCAAAAATTAATTTATTTATTTTTAATTTTAAGTTTGGAAGGGCTGCCCTCCTTTGACCTCCACCCCCCCCCCCCCCCACCTGGATACGTCCGTGTCTCAAAAGAGTTTAAAGCCTACTACACGCCCGAAAAGATAGAAGAGATTGTTACCATGTTAATTATAAATATTTTCCTATGATCCTATGAAATTACCTCTCGGGTAGTTTAAATGTAGGTATATATATCGACATAGCAAAGTGCTGTTTGTCACACCAGGTTTTTTTTTTTGTTAAATTCTCTTCTTTTTTTAAATTTAAATTTCAAATTTTTATTATGAAATTTAATTAAAGAACAGACAATATGGACGATATTTATTTATTACTTCTCTTTTTTTTAAATCAAATTTATCCCAAATGTCAAAGAGTAGTTGATTGTTGAAGAGCGCGCGCGTTCGACGCTCAGCCAATCAGAGTCGAGCAAAGGGCGTGTGGGATGGGTGTATGTGTCATGGTGGGGGAAGCCAAAATCCCGCTCGGCGTGCGTGAGAGAGCGAGAGAGAGAAAGGAAGCTTGGCTGTTTCGAGTGTATCACCAGCAAACCAGTCGAGTCCCGAACCCTCAAGTGAGAGGATTTCGTGTGTGTATGCGAGTCAAACTCTCGGCCTTTCTCCAATCCAAGTGTACATTTAGTTGAAACAAAAAAAGAGCCCAGCAGTCGTAACATACATCTCCATCATGGGCTTGTCAGGGTGCTATGTGTGTCTCAAGTACCTCGTCGTCGCCATCAACTTCGTCTTTTGGGTGAGTGCACATGCCAATGAAATGTATAAATATAAACTGTCATATCTACGGTGATCGTATTTAACAAACCGACTTTCTCGAATAAGGCGTTATTTTTTTTAAAAACGACTTGTCTTCTCACAATGCTCTATTATACATATGGTCACATAATCAGTTCATTTTTAATTTATTTCTTAGAATAAGATAAATTAATTTTGATTATTAAAAATATCCATTCATCTTTCAAAATATCATTATCTTCCAAGAAATTAAAATTCAGATTTTTTATGACTATCCGTGTCAAAGAATATAATTAGGCATCTATATCCCAATTTGATTTTAATAAACAATTTCACTTAACATTGTGATTCTTTTGTTTACTGATTTAAAAAAAATGACCAAATTGAGATATTCATTTTCAAAAATTAAACTTGTGAAATTTTAATTTTTAATAATTCATCCAATAAGATTTAAACTTTCGACCGTTGGTTCTCGTTGAAACATTTTGTAAATTAAAATTAAATATACAAATTTAACACTAGGTTATTTGTTTCAAAGGTTTTATTAATTAAAAATTAACACTTGATACGTATTTCGACAATTTCTTGTCATCATCAGAAGTGATTACATTCAGTACATTCATTGAATGTAATCACTTCTGATGATGACAAGAAATTGTCGAAATACGTATCAAGTGTTAATTTTTAATTAATAAAACCTTTGAAACAAATAACCTAGTGTTTAATTTGTATATTTAATTTTAATTCATCCAACTGAATTTCATTTACATGTGATTACAAATTTGGTAACTTCAATAGTAGATATGTTTGTTTGTATTTACTAGTCGAAAAACAATCATATATATTTATCTTGTGAGATAGGAGCAGTGGCGGATTAATGCAATTTTGTCGGGAGGGGGGGGCGTTTTTTTTTTTTTTTTTAATTTAAGGACTTTGCCGGCATCTATGGCCGTTTAGACCCCTTTCCTATTTATTTAAATTGATTAGTTACAAATTCATTTGAAATTAAAGAGCGGAAATCATAATTTCTTTACATTACTAGTTTTTATAACGTTTTGAATTTCTTCCTTTAATCCGCTCCTGAACCGAGGATTTAGAATATTTAAATAGTTGACAGATTTTATTAGAATAAAGGACATCATTAATGACAGGGGGATCTAACTTTTGGTTTATTTTTCTTCTCCTTTAAAATAAAAATCTATTTTCGTCTTTTATTATTTAATCTTTTTTTTTTTTTTTTTTTTTTTTTTTTGAAACAAATTATTTTAAATTGAATGCCGGGCTTATATATTGAATATTTCTAATTTCATTTTATTATCTGATTATTTGAAAACTAAAATCTAGGATAATTAATCAAAAAAGATGATAGATTTAGATTTAATTGTTTGTTTTCCAAGGACGAAACAAAATACTAATGTTATTTTTTGTTTGATTGTAGCTAAACTCTTTGTCTTCACATTGTCACTTTATTAATAATTTATTGCAATTGATTAAATAGTATTCACCAAATAGAATCATTAATTATTTATGTTCATCTTGATTGATTTCTTTTCATTTCAAATAAAATCACCGAAAATGAAATAAAAGAATAAAACAAAAATTACAAATACAGTAGGGTCTTTCTTGTTAATCCGGCCTAAACGAGACCGGGATTCTGAAAATGATAAAATAATACTATTTATTTATTAGCATACTTATTTATCTCTTAAAAAATTTTGTAATGACACTTTGTTTTCCTAAATTACCCCATATTTTTGCTGCAATATCCCTTTTCGACACGCCGAATTAGCTGGTATGCCGGAGTATCAAAGTCCGAATATCAAGAGTACTGTATTTATTGAATTCGTCAAACTAAATAGCAAAATTTGAATATTCGAAATTTACCCATGATATTGACACTTGAATAGATTAGATAATTCAGGTCCCGCAAATTGTTCTATCTGTGGGTATTGATATTAACCTCAAAGGAATTGAGCTATGGGATTGAAATTTTATATTTAAATTAAGTACCCTCCTGGACACTCAAAATAAGCTTTTGAACAAAATCGGCCAAAAAGTACTAGTACTTTACCGAAGTACTTTTTCAGTTTTTTTTGAATTTCTCAAAGTTCGTGGTCATTTTCTGTCCCCGGATCTGCGGATCTTTTCAAGGTCGTTTTTTTTTTTTGATGATTTTACCCATTCCATCTCTGGCAGGAAGTCATATCTTTTGAGAAGCAAGCACTAACTCTTTTTGAGAACCCTATTAGTAGATTCTCCACTACACATTTTAAATATTTTTGCAAAAGACCCATTATTATTTCTTAGTATTAATTCTCCTTTTCTTACGTCATCGACATTTTGAATTGTTCTTTATTAATATCTTAATTTTAATAAGGTGCAATAACATTTTTAATAATTGCGAATATAGATTAATTAGAGCCTTTGTTAGCTCAGCAATTTTCTCTCATGTTGGACAATAAAATTCACCAGATAATTGACATTACTCATACCTCTTGTTCTGAAGAATTTTTTCACATTAAGAAATTTTTATGCTACGTCTTTAAACGAGATAATTCCACTTTCTTCTTAATGGAAGTATTAATGAGAAACTTAGGGGATGGATAAAATATTCGCGATATCAATATTACGCTCTCTTCGGACTAAGTTCAAGAGGTTTGGTTAATCAAAACCACTCGTAAATTTTAATTTTTTCCCTTCCATTTTTACACTTGTTCTTGTTAAGTTCATCTTAAGAAAATCTGTAGTTTAATTTAAATAATATAAAAGCGTTTAAAAAAAATTCCCATGTTATGAATAAAGCATATTATTCATGATATAAATAATGGAAAAATTTTAATAAACATTCTATATACAGTATATTCATCTTTCTCTTTGTTGAGTTTTAAAAAGAATTTTATAATCAAACAGGTTCATAGGATGACATCATAGAGTCATGCAGGAACTTAAGAAAATTATTCTTTATATCTAAGAGACTGGCCATTGTATATCAACACTCTCAAGGCCAACCCAAGGGGCACCTTTGCTATTCGCTTAATCGAATAATTAATTTCATTACAAAAACATTTTTTTGACCTATTTCCAATAGAATAAAAAACGACTGACCATTCATTAGACCAAGTATTTATATTTAGAATTTATATCATAAACTAGCTAAAAATACTTAATTAGTATGAAATACACACGGAGGTTTGCGATATTATTATTTACTAGTCTTCGTCGTGCTTTGAGTCTAGTTAAGGAGGCTTTGCCCCTCCCCCCGGTCCCCCTCTTTCCGGTTCGGGCCCACTTTCTGCGGACTCTCGCAATTTCTTAATCATGGGCCGGATTTTTCAACCAATTCATATAAATATACTGTATCTGGCTCATTATTAAAATTATTTTATGAAATTCCCATCGGAATGTTTATGCTTTTGTGCAGACACACACCTCCAACCCAACGGACCTCTGGCCGTACCGGCACTCCGTGAAGCTACATTATTTCCTATCTCTAACTCCTCTTCCTGCTATCATTTCTAGCTAAATGAGCTAATTTTATTTCTATTTCCACCCGGTTTCTTTTATCCAATCTCTTCTATGGTCGGCAGGATCTCCTAGTTTGAGTAGGGACTCTACTTTAGGCTACTTCTTTCGAAGAGTGCATTTCTGGGAGTGAATGTCACAGCAACTCCCTCTTCCTCGTAGAGTTGCCCGAGGACAATTGTGCTGAGATTTTATTTTATTTTTATTAAATTAATTAAAATTAATGATTGAAAAACTCAGATTTTTTTTTGTCTTTTTATTTTTCTCAAATATTCTTTGAACATGAAATGAAATCTCGTTATTATTGACTAACAAGCTTGTTATTGGCCCATTCTACTTTTTATCTTCGAAACAATGTTTTTTTTTTTTTTAATACTGTCTCTAAGAAGAAATTGTTATTTTGGGAATAATAAACATTTGACGAATGAATGAGTAGACAAGAAGAAATGATAGGATTTTAACTCTTTATTAAAAAAATCCTCTTTATACACTACTTAACACAAGCATAAAAAATTGCATACATTGTTCATGTTAAAAATGAAATTTACACAATAATTTACTCTCAGGTTTTTCATATAAGTTGAATTTAGGAAACATTTTAGCAAGACATAAATAAATAGTCTACATTTTTATCCAACCCTCATCCCTTGGCAATACCTTTCAGCTTTTTTTTTTTTTTTTTGTTTTGGGTGGTTGGGGAGGAGGGCGTACAATAATAATAGGCAATGAAGACCAAAAAAAAAAAAAAAAGAAGAAAAAAAAGGGAAGAAAAAAGGGAAAAGAGAGGGGGGACGGGGGGGGGGGGGTGGTGGGTTGGGGGTGGGGGTTCTGCAACTACTCTGTGTTTTTATTTTTTGTCTTCGATAGATTTTAAAATTATAATGGTTAATGTTTTTTTTTATTTCTCATGTAAAACTGTCCTAATTTATTTTATCGTTTATATAATTTCCAAAACAGAGGATTGATATACCCTAGTATAGCTATCTGCGAAATTTTCTAGTTGCAAAATAATTTATATAAAATTTAAAAAAGGCCTTTTTTCTTTCTCTACAAAGATACAAAGGAAAATTCCAAATTTTATATTGAATTTTTTATTTGCGAGGTCAAAAGGCTTACACAAACGACAACAACAACAACAACCTAGTACCATATGAAAGCAATTATTCTCTGCACCTGATTTATATTAGAGCATTTGTGTGAGTGAGCAATGAAGGCGAATAGAGCTGACGGCCTTGGCCCAGGTAAAGAGATCTCCCTCCAGCATCACTTTAGTCATCGAAATCTAGACATTGTGGGTTGGCACCTGATTATTACTGAATTCCAACGGATTATAGTTTCCATATAAACAACATCAACCAAAATATGACTACTTAAAGATTATAATCTCAGTGCCTAACCAGCCGACTTACCAAAAATATATCAATATCTTCACATCTTCCTTTACTCCATCATAATTATCTTAACAATTTCTGAGTAAACTCCGCCCACTGTCGGGACAAGGGTGAGTAGTCTTGAGACTACCTCAAGATAAACAATGTAATTTCTAATCTGAACGATATATAACTAAAAAGTTTGACTTCAGACCCAAGCCTCTTTTGATTTTTAGTTCAGGTTGGGATCACATACTTTCATTTCATTAAATCTAAATCTATTTTCGTCTCCTTTAAAATTCTAAAATTATTTTGGTTTTTAATATTTTCTTTATGTCAGCTGATCATGTTTTCTTTAAAAATATTTCTTGCTTCTTTTGCATACAAAACCAAAACATTATAATTATAAATGCGATTTTAAACTTGAATGTGCGAATGTTTATTTATTTTCTCTTCCAATAATAGATGAAAGGAGCAGGCAGCCAGGTAGTTAGTCTCCACGAAATGAAACTCTCTGTTTAGGAAACAGTTTCGGCTTTAAACGAGAGTATGAACTCACATGACAAAGCATTGAGTCATATTGTAGAGTTTTCAGTTGCTGCGTATTATACATAAATTATTTGCGAAAAATACAAACAAATTTCTCAGCTAATATACGATGCGCAAAGTTTGAGTTACAAAATTGTTTATTCTTGAGATATTTTCTCTTCCTTGGATATAGATATAGAAAGGATCTTGGAAGCGAAAAAAGAAAAAGAGAAGCATGAAGGTTGAACCAACAGGATTTAAAGGACCCTAACCTAAAAGCCCATACATAACGCAAGAGTATTTTAAAATAATTCTTTGTCCTCATTTTGGACTTGACCCTCCCCAATATTAAATGATTGGCCTCTATTCAAGTAAATAATCCAAGCCAAAAGAAACGAACATGTTTCATGATTTGTCAGCCGGTGTACTTTACCCATTTGGTTCGGCCTCCAAAGGAAGCGGAGGCGAGGATGCGGCTGACGTCGCAAACTCATTTCTCAATCGCCAGCACACAATCCTCGTTGAGATCATCACAAATATAACGATATGACACGGTCTACCAGCTATCGTGTTAAAATACCACCTTAAACTAGTGGTCCTCCCGATTTGCTTTCGGCATCAGAGATATAAATAAAAAAAGAGATATTTTATTGGTTTATATAAAAAGAAGAATTTACTAGAAATATTTCAAGAATGGAAAGCCAAATTAGCCTTAGGACAATTTTATACTATGAATCGAATTAATATTTTTATCTTCTGTTTCGACATCGTCATTAATCGCAAACAAACAAATATACTTTGACTTGCTTACAGCGAAACAAGCTCATCACTTACTGGATAACTTCTCTATCTCTATTTTATAGATATAAACACCATACTGTAAAGTTTGATGCACTAAGGAATCGTTGACCTGAATGAGAGCAAATTCTTTAAACATTTATCACCCTTCCATAATGTATTTAGATAGGGATAACATCTCTTTGAGAACAGTAGAATGGGCTGTTACCTGCCTCCTCGCAAAATGCGCATACAAATTGATTTAAGAAATATATAATTACTTGAACTCTATTTAAGTCTTTTCAATGATACCAATTAGATTTACTAATTTAAATTAATTGATATCCAATATAATAAATGTTTATCGTTAAATGCGGAAAACTAGTTTCTGATATTATGAAGATTTATTATCATATAGCGATGATCTAATAACCACATTTCCTATGATTTAATTATATAAATTTCCCTCGTTGCTGTATATAATTTCCTATGATTTGTGTTAATATTAAACAATGTCGGGGAGACTTCTTTATTTAAAGAGGAAGTTTCACTTCACTAATCAAGTAATCTTGCCCCTCTTTCGCAATAGTCGAGCCAAATGTCAGACAAATCCATTGATTTGCCTAATCACATTTTTGGATTAGAATTGTAAACTTGTTCGATTAATAATAAACAAGGTCATGACCCAGCTCAAAGATCATTTTGCAATCTTTCTTTTTTTTTTTTAATTTTCTAATAAATTAACTATTTAATTTCAAAGGTAAGGAAGATTTATTTTTTAGATAACATTAACAAAACCCTTCTATTACTACTAGGTCTTTTTATAATATTATTTTTTAATAATTATTCAATAATTTAATATATATTTTGTTCGTTTAAAGATAAGATAGGTTATTTAAAAATAACTTGGCTATTATATGTGAACCCATTTTAAAATGGTTTTTGCAAATATTCCATTCCATTCTAAAGTCATTAGCGCAATCGCGCAGTATCTCGACCCAATTTTCTGATAAATTTTCAATTCAAACAATAGAGAAGTTACATTCTTCAAAAAAGATCATGCTATAATATAAAGCGCTAGCGGCTGACTTCCTGTCCCTGTGTGAATGTGCCTGTTCTCTCGCTGATTGGTCAGAGTTACAGGCAATCCAGAGGTGTTTCTCGGGGGGGGGGTTATCTGGTGTGACTCGTCGCACAGCACACTATTTTTTCTTAATTTCGCTAATTTAAAGGCGCATTCTGTACTTATTTGCCAGAATATAAATACAAATCAAATTTTTAAGTATTAATTTTTAAAATTTTACATTAAAAATAACTTTTTTTTTCGAAAAAAAGTATTTTTTTTCAAATCTCGGGGGGAGGGGGTAATTACTCCCTTTACCCCCCTTGTATCCGCCCTTGGTTACAGGAAATGGAGTTGAAAGAGGGAAATTTAAATCTTTAAGTCAGAGAGGGAAATTTAAAATTTCCAAATAGTGAGCAAGAATAAATTTGATGCATTTGCTTGTTTATAAATAAAAAATGAAGTAGGGAGCGAAAAAAAAAATATTTTCAATCCATACTCTCTTTCACTCTCTAATTGGTTGAGATCCAAAAAGTTCGATTGCCAATAGGGTCAATTTCTTCATAAATATAATTGAGTTTTTCTTGAATATTTTATTATTTAAAGAAAATATTTATTCTAAATCAATCAATCGCAAAATGTAAAATAAACATCATGCGCCTATAGATAGACATAATCTTTTAACCGTCAGCATCTGAGAAATCACATGATATAAAATCAATTACCATATTATTATTTAGACTATCCTAATTGTTTTAATTTTTTTACTTATCTTGTATCCGATGATCCAAGGTCATTCATTCATTAGCTCTCATTGTCTTAGAAGGAGGAGGGCGAGAAAAATAAAATTTTAAATGCTTTTTTTAGCAATTATTATTATATATGTATTTTTAAATAATATTGAGAATTTCGTGTGTTTTGAGTACCGTACAAAAGAAAAAAAAATATCTTTTTTTTTTTTGAGATATTTTTCGACATCGGAGGCCATTTAGAACCTATTTATTTGAATTGATGGTAGCCAATTCATTTTTTGCAACTTACAAGACGATTCTCTTCTTTATCAATTCAAAAAAGAATTTAAAAGTTTCACGGAAAAATAGAGTATTTTTACATTCAATAAGTTAAGGTTGTTCGGACATTAAAGCACTTTCCTTGATTAAAAGCTAATTTTTTAATATGTTATTAATCACTATCAAATACGTATAAAATAAAATTTTGAAGCAGATCTGACACAGGGTTATCGTGTAATTAATTTTTAAAAAATTGAAATTTAACATGTAGCCTATGGGGAATAACGACGAAATTCACACATATCGAATTATATAGGCATCTGTGCAAATGATACAAAAACAAAAAAAACTTACATTTTATTAATTCACTTCCGAGGAATATGTTAAAAATAAAATCAAAAGTTTCTGCCGACCGCTTTTAAAGATATTTTAACAAGAAAGTCAAAAAATTCTCCAAAATGACAGTCGCTAATATTTAAAAATAATGAATTCTCGAGAGTCAGACCAGCCTGGCAACGTCGCATAACATTAGTGTCTTTTCTCTATGTCAGATACATTTTTTTTTTCAATTTTACAATATTTTTTCTCGCAAATCGTCCATTGTGTTTAAACTGATTTGCATTAAACATTGTAATATATTAAATAAAATAAAATTTAAGGCGTTTAAGATTTAAAATAGATAGATGATGAATGCAATGTTGCCAGTTCTATATTACGTGAAATACTGCTTAAGTCGAAAGTCATTCATTTATTATTTTTGGTAATTAAATTATTAACTTAATCCAATTATAAACTATGATAGGTCACGACTAAATTATAATAAGGAATTTTGGCATTCAAATTTTTAATTTTATTTAAAAAAAAATTTAGATTCTATTATGACTTACGATGTACTATCCGAACAACCTTAATAAACATATACATAGAATTCTTGTTTAAAATTTATAATTCAATAATTTTTTAAAACTTTAAAATTCTCATTTTGGCTCTAAAATTGTATAAGGACCACTTAGAAAATAGTTGCCATATATTATTGCTATGATTATAAATTTTACCCCTTGGACTCTAATATATAACTCCTATCGGAAACTAAATAGATGTTTACTCAAAAAATCCGATGTGATAAGGTCATATTATTTATTTCGAATATCGAAAGTAGGGTCCGACCGAAACAAGATTTTCAGCCGAAACCGAAACCGAAACCGAATATTCGGCCTCAATCTTAGTTTCGGCCGAAACCGTAACCGAAACCGAAACTTGTATTTCCTATAAAAAATTAATATCATTTTACCTTTTTTTTTTTTTTTGAAATTTTTTTTTCCCCCAGCGGAAAATTTTTCCCCTCCCGTGAAAATCATGTTACCTTTTTTTTAGGGAGGCTAAATTTTTTTTTCCGCATCTTTTCCGCTTTTGCAAATCATTTGACCTTTTTTTTTTTTGCATGCGAGTCTCATCCTATCTTTTTCAGACTCAGGTTTCGGCCGGCCGAAAGGTTCGGCTACTTTTTGGCCGAAACCGAAACTACGGCCGAAACCATGATTTTTGGCCGAAACTGGCCGAAACCGTAACCGAAACCGAATATTCGGTCGGTTCCTAATCGAAAGATAAACTTGTTTGATGTGTGGTCAGACTCCCCAAATTTTTTATTAATAATTTGAGTTTCTTGATCTATATTTAATAAATTTTCATATATCGAAGACATTTTTATTTAATACTGCAGTACCTTTTCAAGTTCTCGTAATGTTTTTTTTTTTTTTTTTCTAAATCAGAATTATATGAAATCTTGTTTACTTAAATCTGTAATCTAGTCCTACAATAATACTCATTCCAAAAAAATAATTTTTATTTCAAATTTTATTCTTTATCCTTGATAAAGTGAAATAAAATAGTATTATTTAAATAGAATGTTTTCGCTAGGGATTTGCATATGACATGACGCAGGAAATTTCGGTCTGTTGATTTTTTAAATTATTCATTTCTACATTTTAGCGCTTGCCATCTACTTTAATTAAAGCCTACTACTGTATTTCTCTTATACACCTTTAAACTAACTTTTTTTTTTCTTCCATTTACTCAAAGGATGAAAAAATAATTCTCAGGACTTAATTTTAATACTCTTGTAAATGCTTAATTCTTTTTTATTACTTAAGGTTGTTCGGACATTAAAGCACTTTATCATATTAAAAGCTAATTTTTTAATATGTTATTAATCACTATCAAATACGTATAAAATAAAATTTTGAAGCAGATCTGACACAGGGTTATCGTGTAATTAATTTTTAAAAAATTGAAATTTAACATGTAGCCTATGGGGAATAACGACGAAACGCACACATATCGAATTATATAGGCACCTTCTGCATCTGATACAAAAACAAAAAAACTTCCATTTTATTAATTCACTTCCGAGGATTACGTTAAAAATAAAATCAAAAGTTTCTGCCGTCTGCTTTTAAAGATATTTTAACAAGAAAGTCAAAAAATTCTCCAAAATGACAGTCGCCAATATTTAAAAATAAGGAGGCATCGAGAGTCAGACCAGCCTGGCAACGTCGCATAAAATAATCTCTTTTCTAGCTGTCAGTTACATTTTTTTTTCCATTTTTCGATATTTTTTCTCGCAAATCGTCCATTGTGTTTAAACTGATTTGCATTAAACATTGTAATATATTAAATAAAATAAAATTTAAGGCGTTTAAGATTTAAAATAGATAGCTGATGAATGCAATGTTGCCAGTTCTATATTACGTGAAAAACTGCTCAAATCAAAAGTCACTCATTTATTATTTTTGGTAATTAAATTATTAACTTAATCCAATTATAAACTATGATAAGTCACGACTAAATTATAAAAAGGAATTTTGGCATTCAAATTTTTAATTTTATTTAAAAAAAAATTTAGATTCTATTATGACTTACGATGTACTATCCGAACAACCTTAATCTTTCACAAATTTGATTTTTATTTATTAGGAGCGATGGATAAGAGCGTTTCGAATGTTAAGATTCATTGACTTCAATGGAGCAATGGACATACATCAATTAAAAATAAAAACACTGTGCACTGCCACATTGAAGCCAATGTTTCTCAAGCTTTTTTTAATCAGTTTCAGATTTTATATTAAAAACAAATTCATTCATACTTTACTCCTTGAATATACTAATTCTTTAATAAACCAGCTTTCTTTTTCTACCAATTAATTTTAAAGAATTTGACTTAACCACAACGTCAGGGTGAATTGTCACAAACTTTTTACACTCGAATTTTTTTGATTGAATAAAACTTATATACTTTTTATCAAAATTCCGTTTTTATTATTTATAATTAAATATTTTTCGAGATCTATATATTTAAATAAGATATTAGTATTCAAAATAACTCGATTCGGACTTAACTAGTCATAGATATATTTAACAAGACTGTGAGTGTTGTTTATTGGTGAGGCGAGATCCTGGGTTCGAGTCCCGGGGACCATGGGATGTTTGGCCTCACCAATAAACAACATTCTTTTGTATTTATTTTTTTAATAAAAAATTTATTCAAACAATGCAAATTTTTAATTTTTTCTATATATCTTATATAGCTTTTAAATTTAGAAATAATTAATTATTGAATATTTACAATCAAACTATTATACGCCATGAGTTATATCAGGGCGAAGTAAAATTTTTAGATATTGAATTTAAATAAATATTTGAAATTCGTTGTGGTATAACGTTAACCAATTTTTGACTGTTTTAGAACCCCTTCTTGTCAGCAAAAACCTTAATTAATGGAATACCCTCTAGGCTGCTTACGTAATACTTGAATCTCCCGACTGGCTATTGTGACCCCAAACTCCGAACAGGATATTTATTTCAGAATAACAAATAATAATGATTATTATTATTATTTTTCCAAACTATAGACTACATCAGAGTCTTTGAATTTGTATTCATATATTCGCAAATTTACAATGTCCTTGATGCTTATATTTTTCCTACTTTTTTTTTCTCCTAACTATTGTAGGAGTGCGGTGTATAGTATTAATATTTGGAAGCCGAGCCTTTCTCCTGACTGGTTCTCTCCCCCCACTTGCTATTTCCAAATTTGGCTCTGACTCTGAGTTGAGTTTAGTCTGTCTCTCCGTTCACTTCGAGTTGCTTCGAAACCTTCACTTGAATCGGTTCTGGCTTATAGACTTTTAAACTAGTCAGTGTTTTGAATCATCGGAGATTCATTTCCGGTGTCTTAGGTTACGTTTTGTTTTACTCTTGAAATAACACATTTCAAGAATAACTAAATAATTCAATTATTTATATTTCCTTTCCTTAAAATTACGATTGCATCATTATTTCTTTCTCATAAAATTATCCGTATGGTGGTATAGTCAGCTTATATTATCGATGCCAATAGTCTTGTCAATTTATTTTGTGTCAAAAATTATTAAGAGCCAGAATTTTTAACTCTTGATGTTTCGACCACCAATCGTGGCCTTGCTTCATGACATAAATAATAATATATAATATATAAAAATTAACTGTCCCGAAAAAAGTCGCGACTAGCGACCGAAATGTCTGATTTTATTTCTCCTGGCTGCTGAGACTTCTTTTCTTAAGTTTTTTTTTTCTGGCTGTTATTTATATGTATTTGTCAAGGCGAGATTTTTTAAAATATTAATAATTAATTAATAATATATTTTTTTTTTTTTTTAAACATTCACACTTTTTTCCATTCACACTCACACTCACACCCACATTCACACAGTCTTTTCGGCAACTTAGGCCATATAAGACTTTGACGATAACCGTTGTAATTAATATATCAATTTGGGGTTCAGGCATTTCTATTTAAGCCATCTGGTATCCAAATGGCTTAAATAAAATCATCGGACTGCCTGGGTCCGATTAATAATATATGAAATTCTTTTCAAGTTTAATTTTCATCCCACTACAAGATTTATATTTTGTTACCATGGCAACTCATTTGTCCTATCTTTCCTATGAAGCACAAGAGTAAAGTGTGCTTCAAATAATTCAAAAAGCAAAATGAGAATATACATTTTAAAGATCATCTACAAAATGATTGATTTTTGAATTTTAATCAACATCGTTAAAGTGAATTTTGAGAAAATCGAAAAAACTGAAAAAAGTACATCAGTAAAGTACTAGTACTCTCTGCGGATTTTTTTCAAAAGCTTCATGTCACTTGCCGGGGGGTACCTTACTTAAATATAAAATTTCAACCTCTTAGCTCTTCTCGTTCTTGAGATATTTTGTTCACAGACACACAGACAGACCATGTCTGTGCGAAAACCACTTTTTTGAACTCAAGGGTCCTCAAAACGTGTATATCCATCAACACAATTCAATACTTTCTCACTATATATAGCTTATATATAAACATATATTCCATTGCTTTTAAAAATTGGATAGATATCATTAAAAAAAAATCTGGTGTGACTGGCGCACAGCACACAACTTTCTCTTATCTTCGGTAATCGAATGTTGTGTACTGTGCTTGTCTCACCAGATTTTTTGTGTCGACATGTATTTAGTTTCCGACAGTACGGTACATTCGATTTTCAAGATGTAAAATTTATAAGTATGGGAAAATATTTATATTTTGTTACCATGGCAACCATTTCTCCTATCTTTTCTATGGAGTACAAGAGTAAAGTGGCCCTCGGGGCATGGCGTAGAGGTTAGCGTGCTAACCTCATATACCAAACGTCGCGGGTTCGGACCCCAGGCAGTCCGATGATTTTATTTAAGCCAATTGGATACCAAATGGCTTAAATAAGAATGCCTGGACCCCATATATGTATATTTATTTAATAACGGATATCGTTTAAAGTCTTATATGGCCTGAGTTGCCGAAAAGACTGTGTGAATGAGTGTGTGAGTGTGAGTGTGAATGAGAAAAAAGTGTGAATGTTTTTAAAAAAAAAAAAAAAAAAAAGAGTAAAGTGGTCTTCAGAAGATTTCAATCACAAAATGAGAATATACATTTTATAGAGAATCTAACAAATAATTGATTTTTGAATTTTAAAAAAAATCGTTGGAGCAAATTTTGAGAAAATCGAAAAAAACTGAAAAAGTACATCAGTAAAGTACTAGTACTCTTTGGCCGATTTTGATTAAAAGCTTATTTTTCCGGTCCCGGGGGATGTTTAACTTAAATATAAAATTTCAGCCTCATAGCTCAATTCCTTCATGCTTAAAAGTGAACACAGACACACAGACACACACACAGACAGACCATGTCGCGAAAACCACTTTTTTGGATTCAGGGGACCTCAAAACGTGAAGATCCATCAAAATCTCGACATCGAATTTTTGACATGAATCCAATACTTTCTCTCTATATATATATTACATATATACATAGCTTGTAAGAGAAAGTAATAAATTTGATAATTATTTTAAATGCCATTGTATTCTTTTGTTTTGTATTCTATAAAATTCTATTAGAGTGATTTAATTTAATTTATTCTACTTAAACCCACTAGTCAAATAAATTTCATCAAGTTATAGCTTTTTTTTTTCTTGTTCACTCTTCCAATTCAATTTATTATAGATTGTTCAAGAAAACTTCTTCGTTCTAAATTTGTTCGCTTGCTAGAAACTTAAATTTCATCATGTGATGATGACTCTAAGAGAATTAGGACTATTAATCTTTTTTCTAATCAGCTTTTTGGAAAAGAGAAATATTTGTTTTAAAATTGACAAATACAAGTACTTTTGTTTTTTTTTTAAATTCGTAAACAAGACACTTTTTTTAATGGGAAAAGAAGAGAGATTTGACATAGGCGTTATTTATTTAAATTAATTGACAGCACAAATAATTTATATTACCTCTAAGGAAGCGAATCATTGTTCAACATGAGCTTTACTTACTCTAACAAGGAATGTCACCCAAAGGTGAATCGCCGATTCTTTTGAAACTTTGTGCATTTAAAGAACTCATCTAAAGATTAATTTAGATGAAAAAAGTTTCAGGGATGGGCATACAGAAATATTTTTTTTAAAATATTTTTAACTTAATCTATAAAATCAGTACAATAGTGAAATTCAATGAAAAAATGCTTAAAACAAATCTCATTCTTACAATAACTGCATTTTATAAAAGAAAAGTCACATGATTCGTCTTTATAACATAAGTTATTTTCATTGTTGAAACAAAATTCAACAGGATTATCGAAATGACCAGGATGGCTTTGAGAATAACCCGATGCAAACCACGAGTATTTAAATATCAACTTATATCAGAGAAATAATATACTAATTTTGCAATCATTAGCACACAATCAGCTCTCTTCACCAAGATATATTAATCTATTTAAATACTCGTGGTTTGCATCGGGTTATTCTCAAAGCCATCCTGGTCATTTCGATAATCCTGTTGAATTTTGTTTCAACAATGAAAATAACTTATGTTATAAAGACGAATCATGTGATTTTTCTTTTATAAAATGCAGTTATTGTAAGAATGAGATTTGTTTTAAGCATTTTTTCATTGAATTTCACTATTGTACTGATTTTATAGATTAAGTTAAAATATTAAAAAAAAAAAATATTTCTGTATGCCCATTCCTGAAACTTTTTTCATCTAAATTAATCTTTAGATGAGTTCTTTAAATGCACCAAGTTTCAAAAGAATCTGCGATTCACCTTTGGGTGACATTCCTTGTAAGACTAAACAATCAAAATCAGAACCGAAACTGATTAAAATAATAATAATAATTAATAAATTGTAAAACAAGACCAGTTAATTTTGTTTAGTAATAGAATTTCAACAAAAAATTAAATTCTTTTAAAATTCAAACATTCATTTGTCCCCTTTTAGCTTTCACCCCACTAAAAGAAGATAGAGATAAGAAACAGAAACATTCTTAAATGACCGAATACTTAAAATATCTTTTGATATCGTCATCGACCTTTCGTTTCACCCTTAAGTTGATCTGAAATATTGATCGTCATTAGACGCCTCACGATCCCGAATCTAAAATAATATCTAATAATAAATTACATTTATAAGTAATGTCTTTCATTCATCATTCATAAATAATTTTTATGAAAAATCTTTTTTCTGAAACCTGCCCTGAAAACTGGAAAAACTGAGTTTCTTCTCTCCTTCATGAATTTATTATGGTCACAATAGTGATGTAACTATCCATTGTAATCAGCTCTGGAGCAATATTCTGAAAAGATTTTTTAAAAAAACGAAAATTATATATTTTCGATTTAGGGAGCGTACAAGTATTACGTAACGCAATTTTTGAAGATTTTTACCCCCCCCCCCCTTCTCCCATGTTATTCGACGTAACATTTTTCTGAACCCTCTCCCCTAAAAGTTACGTAACGCTCAAATGGCCATTTTTATCTAAAAGTCACAATTGGATCCTGTTATGCAATGGTGTGTCAAAGACCAAAAAATTCAAAATTGAATTAAGCACGGAATATTGTTTCAAATGCTTTAATTAATAGTATTTTTTACGAAATATGTCCTAAAAAATTTATATTTAATGTTACTTGCACAATTGACAAGAAAAATTATATAGAATCCAATGTAAACAAAAAACTTTATTGTTGATTTTCTCAAAACTCGATGTTTGGTCTTTGACACACCATTGCATAACAGGGTCCAATTATAAATAAGAAATTATATATAATATTTAAGATATTATATATATCGCGTAGGTAAGCCGCGAAACGGAGATTTATATAATTAGATATTACTTCATGTACCCGAAAAAAGATATAAGGGGGTGCCGCCGGGAGTCGCCCTTACCTTAAGACCTACCTGAGCGCAAATCGGTGGATCCGTGGTTCGACTCCCGGCGGCACCCCCTTATATCTTTTTTCGGGTACATGAAGTAATATCTAATTATATAAGTCACAATTATGTTGCTCAAAGTACCGGAAAGTCGCTAAAATACCAGTTTCGTAACGCGTTGTTCAACCCCCCTCCCCCCCCCCCCTTGTAACGCATAGTAACGTTGTACGAGAGCCAAAAATGCCATCAGTTTTGCCCCATCACGTCTAGTTTTAGAGCTATAGAGAAAATTAAATTTTAATACTCTAAAGCGGCTCTTATTTTGAATTACCTGGCTTTTTTAAGGCAACACCCCTTTAAAATATACATCTAATTATAATACATGTAAATTTCAAGTTTCAGCCCAATCGGAGTTTCATTTATACGTGCCGCAAACGGTTAAAAGTTTAGAAAACCGAATTTTTTAAGTTTTTTTTTTATTTTTGACACCCCTAATAGAATTTCTCTGATCGCTGAATACAAAAAACACATTTTAATGATATTCTAAAGTTCTTTGGCTCTCCAAAAAACATTTGTTCATTAAAATCTGTTGATTATTAACGAAATTATTAATAAAACAGTCAGGTAAAAAAAAAACACTTTGGCTGCCTATCTTTTAGGCTCTTTGGTAATAGGAATAAACATAACTATTATATATATTTTTTTAATTATTTTGTTAATAAATTCGTTAATAATAAACAGATTTTCCTGAACAAATGCTTTTTAGAAAGCCAAAGAACTATAAAATATCATAAAAATGTTTTTTGCATTCAGGGATCAGAAAAATTGTATTAGAGGGTCCAAAGTAGGAACCGACCGAATATTCGGTTTCGGTTACGGTTTCGGCCAGTTTCGGCCAAAAATCATGGTTTCGGCCGTAGTTTCGGTTTCGGCCAAAAAGTAGCCGAACCTTTCGGCCGGACGAAACCAGAGTCTGAAAAAATGGGATAAGACTCGCATGCAAAAAAAAAAGGTCAAATAATTTGCACTTGAGGGAGAAAAAAAATTTAGTCTCCCTAAAAAAGGTAAAATGATTTTCACCGAAGGGAAAAAAAATTCAAAAAAAAAAAGATAAAATGAAAAAAATTTTTTATAGGAAATACAAGTTTCGGTTTCGGTTACGGTTTCGGCCGAAACTAAGGTTGAGGCCGAATATTCGGTTTCGGTTTCGGCTGAAAATCTTGTTTCGGTCGGACCCTAGTCCAAAGTAAAACTAAAAAAGTGTTTTTTTTAACTTTTTAGCCGTTTGCGGCACGTCTAAATTATCTTCGATTGGGCTGAAACTTGAAATTTATATGTATTATAAATCTCTGCATATTTTTAAGGGGTGTCGCCTTAAAAAGTGTTGGGGAAGGGGGGGGTTGGTATTAGACTCTTGGTGGATTGATTGCCAATCCAAATGAAATAAATTTTTGTCGTATGAGACGGGATGAAAACCTTTGACCTTTGGTACCAGAAGCTAATGCTCTAGCCCTGAGCCACAAGCCAAGGGTGAAATTCGATAACTGCTCACAGTCAGCTTTCTTATTTTTTAAAAGTAAGAAAAAAAAAAATTGTGAAATTTCAAAGTAATCGAAGCTTGGCTACTTGATGTATTGCTTATCATATAGAAAATAAAGAATTTTGTACAAACATTTTTATAAAACAATTTCACCCTTGCTTATTATAATTCGTATTTTATCCCTACTGTTCCGCCGTAGCCCTGGATTGCAAAAACAGAGACATTATAGCTCGGAAGTAAAAATGTATTCACAGGGGGAAGACTCTGCTAAAAAAATATGGGCTTCTTTAAACGGTGTTAGATTTAACAAAAAATTTTCTCGCTGCTTGGGTAGAGGTATGAGTATTGCCTTATGATATTTTATTAAAAAATAAAGATGATTCACTTACGACATAAAGAAGTCAAGTTTTACGATATTTTAATTTATTATTGAAATCCAATATTCAAAAAATATATATTTGAATGAAATTAATATTCATGAATTCTGATGTCAAATAATTTAGGTTAATTTTCTCGATAAAAATTTAATTGTAATATTACAATAAAATATCGTGATCTATTTTTAAACACTTAACCTCTCTTCTCCATTGGATGACTAATAGGTTTAGAATCTATTTTGAGTCTGCTCCATTGATTACGCAGGGACGTGTGTGGAGGCTGAACTTCTCGACCAAATTCATGTTCCTCAAATTAAATAAATTTCAATTGGTATAGATACCACAATTGGGTGGGAACCTCGATGGGACAAGAGAGAAAGACATCCTAAGAAAGACCGTCACGTGGCCTTTTGGCTGTAAAAAGGGTCTGTTGCATCTGCCCTTCAAGAGGGTTGCACAAGCCAAGGGCGGGGCTCTGCAGCTGGGCAGGATTTCTAAAAATCCTCAAAATAACAAAAACATTTGTCTAGAAAATAGAAATTTTTTATTTTGTCACATATTATGAGCCGATAATTAGCAAGGGGATCTCACTTTGACTAAATACAGTTAAGATTCATGGGAATTCTTTTAAGACTTTTTTTTACGTACAGAGAGAGAGTTATGTGAATTCGGATATATAAAAATAATTGCTTACGCGATTCGTATTGACTTTTACGTGACGTACTCTGAAATAAAGAGGGGCAGTAGCAGCCAAAAATAAAATCCTCCAATTTTTTAACAATTTATCGAGACGTTTCGGGTCAAATTTAATGTTTATGGTTCCCGGAGGTAGCTATAGTTACACAAAACATGTATAATAATTGATTCATGTGCAAAGATGAATGAATTGTCAAGTTCACTCTCAATTAATTTTCACTAATCTGAAATACACAGCCACTAACATCTAGGAAAAAATCTCTAATCGGGAAAGTTTGTAAAATTTTTCTTTTGAAGTGAGGCGATTATCAGATACTATCTGACTAAAGTCGAGCTAGCTGTACATTTTATACTAATAAATTTGAGTATTAAAAACTTTGAACTTGTTCTTTTAACTTTTTTGTTTGTTCCTTTCTCAGGTCACTCAGATCATGCACGAAAATACAGTAGATAAATCTTTCTTGTACAGTGAGGGACAATTTAAGTTCCGCCCAGGGGGCGTTTTCTAAATGCATTTTTCGGGGAGGTTGTTTTTAAAAAAATATTATATATTTTTTAATGGAAACTTTCATGGATCAAGGCCATTTGGACAAATTTCCAATAATTATTTTCATTGTTCTTGTATCAAATCAATTGAAATAATCAGCGGAAATCATAACGCTTGGGTGGGATTACTAGTTTTATAACATTTTGGATTTCTTCTCGGGAGGGGGGTCCTAATTCGGCCTAAACGAGCTTCTGAAAATGCCGGATTACCCGAAACATTTAATATAATGCAAAATTTAATAATTATCTCTTGAAAAAATCTGTAATGACACTGTTTTCTTAAATTACCCCTTTTTTTGCTGCAATATTCCGAAGAAGTGGCTTTTCAACAGACCGGATTAGCCGGTATGCCGGGGTATCGAAGTCCGGTTAGCAACTGTATTTTCCAAATTACTTAATACTGAAAAATTTTTTTTTGAAAAAAGGGAATTGATATTGCGTTTATAACTCTTGAAAATTTCAGATTCTCTTCAAATATGTCGTAGAAAGGAAGTTAGTCTTCCCTTTTTTTTTTTTTTTTTTTATTATTGTTCCGGCCTTTAGCCCTTGGCCATTGGCACTCTTCCCCCTTTGAACTTAAATAACTAGTTATAGAATAATTTATGTATTTATAAAGATTGATATCTGAAATAAATACCCTGAGAACATTATTATTATTATTATTAATTTATTTCTTTCTGTTAATCTTCTATTAATAATGTTTTTCTTTTTCTAGGTAAGTGTCTAAGTGTCTGTCTGCTTCTTTTTTAAACTTCGATTTTTTTTTTTTTTTTTTTTTTTTTTTTCTTTATTTTCCGGCCTTTGACCTTGGGTCATTCAGCCCCACACTTCGATTTTTTTTACTTTCTCTTACCTATGTATATATGTAATATATATATAGAGAGAAAGTATTGGTTTCATGTCAAAAATTCGATGTCGAGATTTTGATGGATCTTCACGTTTTGAGGTCCCCTGAATCCAAAAAAGTGGTTTTCGCGACATGGTCTGTCTGTCTGTCTGTCTGTCTGTCTGTCTGTCTGTCTGTGTGTGTGTGTGTGTGTGTGTGTGTGTCTGTGTGTGTTCAATTTTAAGCATGAAGGAATTGAGCTATGAGGCTGAAATTTTATATTTAAGTTAAACACCCCCCGGGACCGACAAAATAAGCTTTTAATCAAAATCGGCCAAAAAGTACTAGTACTTTACTGATGTACTTTTTCAGTTTTTTTCGATTTTCTCAAAATTCGCTCTAACGATTTTGATTAAAATTCAAAAATCAATTATTTCTTAGATGCTCTTTCAAATGTATATTCTCGTTTTGCCCTCAAAATTGTTTGAAGCACACTTTACTCTTGTGCTTCATAGGAAAGATAGCAGAAATAAATGGTTGCCATGGTAACCGAATTTAAATCTTTTCTCTTTTTATTAGATTAAAGGCTCTAACAGACAGAACGCGAAATTCGCGTCGCTCAGGCTACGCGCGTATTTCGCGGCGAAAGGCGTTTTTGCTAAGCCACACAGGAAGCGTAATCTGGGCGTACGATCCGGTATTGTGTATATGTTTCAACAACCTTTATTTAATGAATTTATAAATATTTTATAAATAAAGTATTATATTACGAAAGAAATAGAATATCATTGGAAAATTAGATTTTTTTAAAATCTTATTTTATTAATGATAACTTTGATTAAATATTTTTCGAGGCTTGTAAATTAGAATAAGATAATACTATTCAATTACCTCGATTCGGACTTTTTACTAATCATAGATTGGCTGCCAAGAAAAAACATATTTTATTATTTACTTTTATTTAGTTAGAGGCGAAAAAACAAGTGTTTTTAACTCTATAAGTTTTTTTATTTCATTACTCATCTTGATGATTCGCCTGTTCGCGCGAAGGAGTTGTAATTTTGTACAACTCGAAAAAGCTGTCGCGCGAAAGAGAGCGTTTACGCCGCGTAAGTTCGCCCCCTGTGTGACGGGGATGATACAGTCTTGCCTTATACAACATTTCGCGGCCTTTCGCGGCGTTGAAAAAACGCCAAGCGACGCGAATTTCGCGTTCTGTCTGTTAGAGCCTTAAAAATCAATTATTATTTAAACGCCCATTTTTTTTTCGGAGAAAACATATCTCTCTCTCTCACAAAACTATCTTCTCTCTTTCTACGCGTTTTAAATTTTTCTACCTTATCTTCGCATTTGGCCAATGTTAATTTCCTATAGGGATTTGTATGTTAATTTCGATTCAAAAGGGGGTCCCCTTTGGAACTTTTTACGCATTTAAAATTTTTTTCCCAATTCTTATGAAATTTTGTATTTATTTACGAATCTATATTGTGTATAAAATGTCCAAATATGAGATTAAAATTTTGAAAAATAACCATTGTTTATTTCAAGCAATCAACATTTAAAATGCAAGTTTGAAACTAAGGTGCTATGGGAAACTAAATATATCTCGACACAAAAAATCTGGTGTGACCAGCACAGTGCACAACTTTCTCTTACCGAAGGGTAAGAGAAAGTTGTGTGCTGTGCGCCAGTCACACCAGATTTTTTACTTAAAGGTAATCGTCGCCTTTATTTTCATAAAAGATTAATTTGTCCTATTCTTGTTTAGGCTTATATTTAGAGCTGGTTAAATATCTTCGCCAATATTACATATCTCGATTTCAAAACTTCTCTTTGTCAAATATTCATTAGAGGATTCAAATATATAGATTTATTTCTGCTCTGTGATCTCATTGAGCATTCTTAAAAAATTACAAATCATTTTTTGATTCCCTCGGAAAATACAAAAAGATTAGGTCGTTAGAGCGAATTTTGAGAAAATCGAAAAAGTACACCAGTAAAGTACTAGTACTTTTTGCCCGATTTTGTTTAAAAGCTTATTTTCACGCCCCGGTTTCTAACTTAAATATCAAATTTCAGCCTCATAGTTCAATTCCTTCATGCTTAAAATTGAACACACACACACACACACACAGACAGACAGACAGACCATGTCGCGAAAACCACTTTTTTGGATTCAGAGGACCCCAAAACGTGTATATCCAACAAAATCTCGACATCGAATTTTTTACATGAATCCAATACTTTCTCTATATATTAACATATATCTTATATATATCTTTATATATGGACCCTGTTATGCAATGGTGTGTCAAAGACCAAACATAGAGTTTTGAGAAAATCAACAATAAAGTTTTTTGTTTACATTGGATTATATATAATTTTTCTTGTCAATTGTGCAAGTAACATTAAATATAAATTTTTTTAGGACATATTTCATAAAAAATACTATTAATTAAAGCATTTGAAACAATATTCCGTGCTTAACTCATTTTTGAATTTTTTGGTCTTTGACACACCATTGCATAACAGGGTCCATATATAATTCTTCTGTACGTGTGTATGTGACTGAACTCCTCCTAAACGACTGAACCGATTTTGATGAAATTTATTGTGTATGTTTGTGAGAATCCCGGACAGGTTTTGTTTCACAAATAACAATAAGTTAATGAGTAATTAACCGTTAAAATAAGAAAAAATAAAAATTAGGAGAAATAGTTGCCATGGTAACAAAATATAAATATTTACCCATGTTTACGATTTTTTTTATTTATTTACATTTTGAATTCTAAAATATCGGCGTAAATTTTTTGTTTGTGTATCGGGAGAGTCCCGGAAAGGATATGATTCACAAAAAATCATAAGTTCATGAATAATTAACCGCTAAAATAATCTCTACATATTATAAAAATGAATTGGGAAAAATGTTTGTATGTATCGGTATGTATATGTTTTATAGAAATCCACAATTTTCAATGAAGGCGAGCAAGGGGGGTCCAGGGGGCGCAGCCCCGCTAGGCGTAAAGCCCCGCCGAAGGCGGGCGCTTCTAGATATATATATATATATATATATATATATATAGGTATGAGAAAGTAAAAAATGTATAAAAAGAGCATGCATGGAGAACAATTGAAAATTGAAAACCCTCCACACGCCCGCTAAATATTTGTGATTGTTAAAAAAAATCCGTATCGCGGAAATTATGAGTATATCGAGATCAAAACACAATTTTTTCTCATCCCCTTCGCTTATAAAAAGTGATGTGATGTGCGGTCATGCCAGATGTTTTTTATACACAAAATTTTTTTCTTCCGATAGGCTATATCACCTTTCAAAGGATATATATAATATTACGACAAGTTTTTTTTTTTTACCGAGCACTCTAATTTTAGTCTGAAGTCTTATTTATAAATATAAATATATTTTTTATTTATTAAAGTTGTTACGCTGAAATGTAATAATAAAAAATCTCACTTTAAAGACATCTTCCTGCCTTGATTTGAAGATTTTATTCATTTTAGAACTTTTTTTTAATCTCTTTTTTTAAAGCCCAATTTTTATAAATTTATTGATCTATTTAAGAGCTTCTGTCAGCTGTTTAAGTCAGTGACAAAAAATCTGGAAATAATTTTGAAGTTAAATAGAACTCGGCCATTTGCCTGTATTTTTGAGAATGCAACCAAAGATACTCGCCTGTTAAGGTGGTTGCCTATGTTTTCACAATTGCTTTTAATTTTAGACTACAATTTTATCTCGTATTTTTTTTTTAAAGATTAAACACTTGTAGATTCGTTTATTTAGGGCAGTGGTTTCTTTACTTTATGTTACCACGCCTCCCTTAACAATATTAAAAATATTTAACGTATAACGCCCCCCCCTCCACATTTTATAAATAATACAAACCGAAAATTTGTATTGCAAAAATTTATACAATTCTCTTCTGTCCTCGACCTTATTATTCCCGCGGTGCGGAGTCGGCGGACCAGCAAAAATACAAACTATTATTTTTTATTATTTTATTTATAAACCTTCGCACTCATTTAGAAAATTGCTCGCTATGACTAATATCCGCGCCTCCCCTTAGACTAGCCCCCGCCTCACAGTTTGGAAAACGCAGATTTAGGGCTTGTTATTGTTATGATTATGCATTGTTGCTTTTTTTTAATCGTTACATTTAAATTAAAGAATTGCTACAATTAATTTTAATTATTGTTATTTTAAAAATACAAAATTTCCATATTATTTCGAGTGTATTACAATTATTCATCGAAATAATTATAGGTCTATATATTTCTGTTTATTTCGATCATAATAATAGAAAAATAACTCTCACCAATGTTTAAAAGTTTATTACTTTCGTGGTTATATGAGAATTGCAGCCAGCTTTCAAAAACTATTTAATGATGTATACTATTCTCTTATATAATTTTTGAAATTGAAGAATTGAATAGATCTAAAAAATTAGATGTCTAAAAAATAACAACTCATGTAAACTTTATCAATTTATTTTATATATTTTTTTTAAATGCAGTGTTACATAAGAAACGAAAACTTCTATAATAGCTTGATCGTTAAATTTGATTTCAATTTAAAATGAATTTATTTCATTCGAAATTTTCTTAATACCATTAAAAATAATTTTTTTAATCCAGAAAATAAAAAAATTTCTATTAAGATACTTTTAAAAAATTTGCAAGTGAAAATTATGTCATATTTTGAAATAGGTTAGAATGAATTAAAATTGAAGTCATGTTTTATATTTGATCTTGTTTATTTTATTCCTAAACGTGAGAAATAGACTACGAAATATTTATTGACAAACAAATTGAATGAAATTCCTGAGCATTCGAACAGTTCTATTAATGGCAAATCGCAGCTGTAATATTCACTACATGTATTAAGAGGGAAACCTTGGGGCTGATGACGATCGGGGATCTTCGAGGCTATTTAGAATCATTCGACCTCGACTTGGGCGTGAATCATTATTGACGAAACTTAGCACAGATCTCTTGTATGTTTGGCTATGAATAATAGTCCGCGAACGTTCGTTGAATAATTTTTTTTTATTACTAACCCATATTGGATTGGGTTGAGGTTAGCAATAATAAATTAAATATTAGTACTTTTACTTTTCCAATATACTTATGGGCACCGATAAAATCACCCTTATTCTCAAGACGAGAATCTAGTAGGGAGCTTAAATATCAATATTTCACTAATCAATGAAAAATATTTGATTTCTCTATTTTAAATAAAATTTTGTTTAATAAATTAATTTTGAAACTTTAAAAAAGAGAATTTTTCAATCAACGCTCGTTTGCCAGTCAATCGTTTAAGATAGCAAAGATGAGTTTGTGTTTATGATTGGGCAAAATTGAATTTCTGAACTCGAACCAGGATCTACTCACATCTTAAAAGCGTGGAGGTCCTGGTTTGAGCCTAGGAGACGCAATTTTGCCCGAACATAAACACAAACTCATCTCGCAAATTTGAACCTCCTGGACTCGAACCATGACCTCCACGCTTTTGCAGCGAGGCCCTGGTTCGAGTCCAGGTAGCTCAATTTCGCACAATCATAAACACAAATTCATCTTGCAAATTTGCTATCTCAAAAACAATTTTAGGTTATTTATTGTTAATGCCAATTTTACTGTCTTTATTATAACAATAAATCATTTGTCCACCCTAAGATATTTTTGGATAATAATATAATTAAATGTGGGATTTTTATTTGTTAGTGGGTCCATCCACTGTCAATCAAACACGGTATTTCCAGCCTTCTGTTGTGCTTCCATCGCACCACTTGACCTCCAAGTAAAAACTCACTATCCCTTATAATGACTGGAAAAGTTTTTGTACATAAATGTCTCCCTTTTTTCTAGCCATTATAAGGAAATGTGAGTTTTTACTTGAGGGTCAAGTGATATAATGGATGTCTGGAAGTTTCTCTTCCTGGCTACCAGAGGACGTTGAATACTAGCAAATATAAATATCATATTTAATTAATTAAATCAAATCTGATCGAGTATTAATAGAATTTTTGTTCAATTTTTTTCACCTATAACCTTTATAATCAGATAATTTTCTACGATAACAGAAAAGCTGACAATAAATCAGAATTATATTTAATGAAATCTAACGAATTTGTATTTAATTACATCAATGATGTTTAAAGAAAAAGCTACATGTGAACTGAAGTCGACTGCATCCACAAAATTTATTTAATAAATAGCCTATTTTTCAATTATATTTTAGTTATAGGGAGTTTTAGAATATGTTATTAATCATTATACTTTTGATTACTAGCTGCTTTAGCGAAAATTTAATCACTATTTTAAGAAATTTTATATTCCAAAAAATCTTTTTAATCCATATTTCATATGTCAACAATACCGAATTCCTATACTTTCAAGAAATCAGACAGCCAAATTTGATATAAAATGGAATATACCCGTGCTTTGTTCAATTACCAACAAAAAAAACGACTGGCATCACCTGCTCGACAGGTGCAAACAGAAAAAGAGCGAGACTTCTTAACTTACCTTCCTCTTGAATCATTGGGAACAATTATAACTACAAAGCTTCTGCTTAAATTCCATCACTTTCTATTTCTTCCATAGAGCATATCATTTTTTTTTTTTTTACATGGGAACGTACATTCACATTAATTTCTTTTTTTTTATTGTATCATCAATGCACTCACTCTCATTATTTCTCTTTTCCAGCTTGCTTTATATAAGAACTTTTTTTTAACATTAAAATTTGAATGTACACTCAACAGCAAAAAAATGTAGACATTTTTTTTTATAAAATTTTTTAATACTTGAATAAATTTACATTAGGAAAATGAGTGTACTATTAAGTAATATATTTTTTAATTTTTTAAAATTAATACTATAAATAGAGTATATGCTAATTATATTTATCTTTTGAAATAGGTCACATTTTTTTTATCCTACCAGCATATTTATTGTTTTTAACTTCGCATTCATTCTATTGATAGAATAGGTTAATAATCATACAAATATTATCAAATGAGATCTTAAAATTCTCATATCTTTGAAAATTATGCTAATTGATTACCATTAAACATCAAAGCAACAGAATAAAATATTCTGATCAAGTTTGAATCGAAATCGTAGACTCTCGAATCCACCTTGTGAAGATTAGATACAATTTTATTTAAATTTCCTACAAAAAAAAAAAAAAAACTATATGTTCTACATTGACCTGCTGAAAAAATTATCTGGTTTATCCCACTAATTGACAATAATCCCTAAATCTCATATACAAATTTAAAAAAATATTTCTATATTTATCAATTGGTTAGCTAAATAAATTTTTTATTGTAATTTAATTACCAGGTAGATAATTAGATAGAAGGGAATAATTATTCCATTTGAATAAATATTATTCAAACAGAATCAATCAAATCAAATAATAAAGGTATTAACTAATTGAATGGAACTAAATTGAAGAGAAATTTTATGCATTATTTTTTTACTTGTAAAAGAATTCTCTCCGGATGAAATATTAAATTTAATGACGAATCTGTTTAGAATTAGGAATGATCTCATGAAAAAGTCCAAATGCATTTTTATAAATGAAGGTGGAAAGAAGATTGAAAGAAAATTCTCAAGATTGTATACTTCATAGATGATTGCCTTAATTTTTGAATCATTCTTCTTAGAATACCAAATTAATGAATAATGATTGACCTTGAACATTTTTTTTCCTCTGCTCTGCATACTTTAATATTTTTTCTCTAGCAAAAATATTTTATTTTTATCTACAAGTCCTTTTTTCAATATACATAAAAGTCGATGATATGGTAGGCCAATCCACAAATCTATGAAAACATGAAAAAATGGCGAAATCGAGCGATTTACGATCCGAATTACTTCCACGCCACCATATTCACCAGATATGGCCCCAACTGACTTCTCCCTGTTCGCAGATATCAAAAAGATGTCCAGGAAAAGAGATTTGGTTCCGATGAGGAGGTTAAAGCCTATTTTGAAGACAAAGAAAAATTTTTCTATAAGAAAGTCATTGGAAAAATGGAATATAAGGTGTTGTTGAATAAAGTCCAATTTCGCAAAAAATATGTTTTTACTGAACTTAATGACCCATGTGTTATAATTCGACGATGCCTACCTTTCACGATCTGTTTAACAAACTTTTCGTTGGAATTTCAGAATGTTTTTTTTTTTTAAAGAGGACCTAAAGATTACAGGAAAGGAAAAGCAAGAATACAAAAAAAGGAAATTTATCTGACAACACCATACATATTTGAGCGTTGAAATTTTAAAGTACAATATTTTGGGAATTAATTCATATTAATAAAATATTAAATTAAATGGAATTATTTTTTTTACAAAATTGAATAAAAGTAGCTTCCGATGCTGAAACAGGTCAAACTCTTAGAAATAAATTAAATTGATCTTGATTCCAAAATTGTTACAAGGCTATCTCATTGAAGGTTTGAGAAACTTCTTCAGGCTATGCTATACCTTGTGATTTTTTGATAATTAAACAATAATATATCATGACAATTATCTTAAACGGTAGTGTGAATCTGTCATGACCCCCAAAGATTCGGAGGTTATATAAAATTGAGGCGAAGGTTGAAATCCTTATAATAATATTATACGAAAGATTTCATGTAGAAAATGAATGGCCTTCTTTTGACGTTGACGTCGACATGCACTTGCACTTAAAACTTGGTGTCTGTCTTTCGGTAAAAAAAAAAAAAAAATAAAATAAAAAGAACGTCCGGTTTAATCAATCAATCATTTCAAGCGAAATTCAATCCTTTATTTCCACTTGACGACAAAGTTAAATAAATACACTATGTTGAAAAGATTATTTGAAACATCACTCTATATATCAAATCATCACTTAAGAATAATGACTTTTAATGGATCCTAGTCATTAAGGATAAAGATGAGGCAAAACTGTTCTCTTATTATTGCTAAGAGATGGCGTTAAGATCGCAATCAGAAAGCCTTTGTACTGCCATTGGTCTATATTTAAAAACAAATTAATTCAAAAATTTCTAATGAATTCAAAAAAGAAGAATTGTTTGTTATTTGAAATACCAACTTAAAGGCCATTCCCTACTTGCCCTTAAGTATTTTCTTCTTATTCTCTTAACTTCTCTCTGTAAAAATATAAAGTTTATTTATTTTATTAAGTTGCACGTTTATTTAAATCCAACCTGCAATTAAATCACTAATAACAACGATGACATGTCTATATTATCCCACACCTAATATTGAATTATTTATTTTGTTATCATTCAATATTTAAACTGTCACATTCTTTCTTGTTTAAATATGTTTATCTACGCTTAAGATCTTAATTACAATATATTTAAATTAATAGCATTTCAAATAAAATATAAGACAGTAAAAGATTTATTGTAAATAAAATACTATTAAAAAATCAACTAATTTATAATCAGTTAGGTTAGTGGAAAATATATTTAAGCCATTTGGATACCAGATGGCTTAAATAGAAATGCCTGAACCCCCAATAGATATATTCATTACAACGGTTATCGTAAAAGTCTTATATGGCCTAAGTTGCCGAAAAGACTGTGTGTATGTGTGGAGAAAAAAAAATGGAAAATAAGTCTTGATGACAAGTAGACCTATTGTTGAAAAATACAATTTTTTATGGAATGGGTGCATAAGGTCCGAAGACCTTATAATGACCAGTGTTCACATGCTGCCAGGAAAAAAAAAAGAGAAGAATAAAGGGGAACACAACTGCGGGAACTGCCTGTTCGGCGAAAATTTGCTTACGTATTACTTGAATGGTCTTTCAAACTAGTCGAGCATTATTGGTGTCAAAATTGATAGCTGTCGTCAAACTATTAGTACTGAGGTCGCTGCATTTTTTCTTAAACCTTCCCTGATGTTCAGTTGTTGCTAATCTTATTGTTAGATTAAATTTCCACTATGGACGAGATCGATGAGAAACAACAAATTTTTTTAATGTCTTTTTCGGCATCTTAGGCCATTTAGACCGCGTCTCTATTTCAGAGGCGTACTGAGACAGTTGTAGCCCTGGGGCGTCACTAGAAGAGGAGGCCTATATATATTTTGTACCAAAGGTGTATATTGAATTTTTTCGGGGGGGGGGCGAACTCATTTTTAAATATCCCCCTCCTCTATACACAAAAATATTTTTAAAATACCGTATATCCCCTGAACCCCGTGGGCCCCGGGAACTCAAAGAAAAATATTTGGGAGCTTATGCCGGCTCGGGGCCTGGGGCGGAACTCCACCCCCTCCCCCGCCCCTTGGTACGCCAGTGCTCTATTTATTTCAAATGATATAAATTTTTCGCCTGGAATCCTCGACCTTTAGCTCCAGAAGCTAGTGCTCTACCCAAGATTTTTTATATGTAAATTAAAAGTAAATCATATAAAAATTTCATTTAACAAGACTGTATATTTTTTGATGGTGAGGTCAAGCGCCCCCATGGCTCCCGAGAATCGAACCCAGGATCACGAGCCTTTCCACCAACAAAATATATCTACGACTAGTTAAGCCCGAATCGAGGTATATTGAATGCTAATATCTTTTATTCAAATATATAGATCTTGAAATATATTTAACTAACTAACGCGAATCTGATTATGCTGATAGTGAGAGAGTAAAAATAAATTTATTGAAATTCCCAAAGAAAGAATGAGTTTTCATATCCATATTTTTTTTTCAAATCCACCTCTGCCAGGATATTTGGTTATTTTATGAGTATTGCTAATTTCCCCCATCCTGTTGCAATTCTGATACAATTAGGTTCTAGCGAATTAACTGCTCTCTCTCTCTCTCTCTCCTCGGGGACATTTAACCTTTAAGGTTAGTGTCCTAGTCAAATGCTGAAAGGTCGCTTCAATTAACCGCTACTGGCTAAACTAATTCCATTTGCTATAAAGTAAGAAAATGATAAACACTATATTGTTATTAAGCAAATATATTTCTTACTTTGTTGACTCTTTTTCTCATTAAATTAATCGCTGTCTTTTTTAAGAATTTTAATTATCTTCTTTTAAATTAATTTAGAAAGACAAAATTATTATCAAAATTTACCATCTTATTAAATAAAACAGTGTATTAGAAATAAGACAAGACATTTCGATGTTACACACGACCGATAACAAATTTAATTAAAATAAATTCCATACAAATTTAATGTAAATTGAGATCAAATGTTTTTTAATCATAACATAGTAATTTTCTCTTTATTACCCTATTCGAACAAACTTGAAAACTTTAGATGGATTTGTTTGCCAAATAAATGTCACTTTGCGTGTTTTAGAAACCTTGACTCTTTTTTTTTACTATTCGTAATATAATTGAATTGATTTTCAACCTGACTTATCTAAAACGGTTCTTTGTTTCTCATTATTATTCTAGAGGTAGTTTCCGACCGTCAATTTACCATATGATTATTTTTTATAAATATCTAGAAAATTGAGGTTATTCACATTGAATTGAAATTAGGTTCTTTTTTTTCTAATTAATTTACATCCTGCCCTTGTCCTTTAACAACAAACAATCCAATAATCCAGGTTTCTTTGGTTCAAGTTCAATCATGAGCGATATTTGTTTTTTATTCATTCTTTTAGAAATTTCATCAGTCAATGTTGAGTTCCTAACCCTAGGTTAAGATTTTAGTCTTTTTAGATCACAGGTTATCTGTGGTTGGTGGCCTTATGCCAACAATTTTTTAAATAAATACTGGTCCGTAAAGTAGTAGTACTCATCAAAATCCTTAGTACAAAATTTTTTTCACCTTATTAGAATAGGTCCTGTATTAATTATAGATTCTCTTCTCGTAGCCTAATCAATTTTTATAAAATTAATGATCCAAAAATTCACTTATTAAAAATTAACCTTTTATCTAATATCTATTATATATTTTAATTTTCATTAACAAAAGGTCGAATCCTCATTATATGCGAATTATTATTAACCTTCTTATATAAAAGCACAAAAGTCCTTATTCTGACCGCTTTCCAATACTTCCATTTCAAAGGACTATAATATTCTCTTACAAAGAATTAAAAGTAAAATTTTTAAAGTTAATCTATTGGTTAATCAACTTATTCAACCTTGATCTAAAATTCTACGTAATAATTATAACAATTTGCCCTAGATAAAAATTATGCATTCCATTTCATTTTCTAACTATAACTATCAATCAATTAATCCCGGATTTTTTTTATTTTTTTTCTTTAATAAAATTTAAAAAAAATTTGCTCAAATATGATTTATCTACAAATTTTCTTTCCTATTCATATTCCTATTTATATAAGATGAATGCCCCTTTGCCCTAATACATCTTAAGCTGGTCTTAGGGAAGTTGCCTTATTTGGCCACTAACTAAAATATGATAACATAATTTTAGAAACATGTGGATTTTACTGGAAAAGACTAATACATGCAAAGTATTCATATACATATTTGCAAATCGTGAAATAGTTTGAATAAAAAATAAAAGAATTTAATTACTTATTTTAAACTTATGAGAATGAAAAATCTGAGAGATTTGCTAGGTTGGACAGTGTATTTAAATTGGACTCTATATTAAATAGCAACAAGAAAGCATAAAATCTCCAACTTGATGTTTTCTTTAAGAACAAGAACCTTTGCGGTTTGTGAACAGTAGAGAGCAGTTTCGTCAATATTGTAGATAGACAATAATCCATATTGTTTTGTCTACTACTGATTTCAGTTTCTTAAAAAAATCGAACTCTTTGTTTATTAAAACCAGATGTCTGGAACAGAAGTTGGGAGGTGATCGTAACCTTGGTTGAGGATGGAGGGAATAAAATTGTAATACCATTTATCTCCAGGGATTTTTATCATTGTTGAAGGGTTTTCAAGACAGTTGTCTCTCTGTACTTGGTATGCAAGAATTTTTAACTCTGACGTGTTATCCCAAAGAAGATTTCTTCTAGTTGAGGACATGAGCCACTATATCATTTTCAATTTCATCCGGTAAATCATTTAGGCGTCCAAGAATTTTTGTGTTCCGTCGCATGTAAATTCTTACCATCTAATCTCCTTTTCAACGTAGCTTTGGGCACACCATAACATTTAGCTACAGCATTTAAACCCATGTCACCATACCATTTCTGTAACTTGTAATCGCCCTATCCATTTCTTCTTCTGTCCATTGTCCATATTTTCCACGATCGCTATCTGAAACGGGATTCAATAATATTTTCTTAAATTGAACCACCACTCGAATGTGGTCCAATTTAGGCAAACCGATGTGGTCAATTTAAGAAATGGAATTTTGGATTCTGTGTATGACAGTCAAAACAAAAATAATGCTATCACAATAAATTTGGTCTTCTTATTGGTAAAAATAGTGTAACATTAATATATTAAATTAGTTTTAACTTCAGTATGGATGTGGTGTAGCTTCTAAGTAACAGGTTGGAAAATAACATGAAACTACAAAAACACAAAACACAGTTTGTACACAGAAGATGTCCTAACACGATGAGACTCGGAGTGTACTGAATGGTGTCCTGTACTACATACCCCGTCGCTAGGAGCTTGAACCACTTATCAAAAGTCACAACAACATGGTCAATCTAGGCAGTGGTCCATTCTAGGCGCATTTCCCCTACATCTTACATTTGAATTTGAAATCAGGAAATCGGGTCTTAAGATCCTCTATTTGTGCCTCCATCGCATAAATAATAGGCCTAACAATAAAGTATATATTCTATATTTAAATAGGTAAAAGGCCACATTTTGTTTTTTCGGTTTTGGAAGGTTCAAGGCGAGCTTAAGATCTAAGATGTTTTGGTGCAAATGGGCATTAAATAAAGAAGCGCTTACTAGATAAGCTTGGGATTAGTAATTCGAGTTCAAACCCCGATATACTGCAAAAATCCATTCAAGTCGATCGTCTCTACTGGAGCAATAGACATTTAATTCCCTTCAGTTACAGGCTCCAAGAGTAGCTTTAGAGATGAACATAAAGATACTCTGCCATATCTCTTTGATCATCGTCTCCTTAAAATTCGCTAATTCTCTTATCTACTCCCTCTATAAAATGTGTTATTTTATTTTGATAAAATAAAATTTTTACTAGCCCTACTTTCATTTTATTTCACTGCTTTGTTTTAATTAAAATTAACATGTCTGAAGCCAGATTACAAACGAAATCGTATAATATTGATATATACTGCTTTGCTTTCAATCGACCCCTAATCGGCTCCCTAAATCGGATCGATTCCTAATTATATTATATCAACCCCTTTGATGATCCCTGATCTAATCTATTAATACATGTATTTACACTAGAAACTCATATTTTGTTGCGAAAATTATTTCATATATCTTTATTTTGTCAAAGTATATATTCTATAATAAAATGAATAATTTACTAAAAAGCTTACTCACCATTTAGCTGTATCCTTTTTTTTTTTCATTTTATATGAAATCCACTAGTAGATTGTCTTTTAATCATTTTACCAACTGACCTCAATTTTGTTTTGAGCTTTTAAGCGTATTAACTAATGTAAATTGTTCATTTGACCATTTATGTCTATTAATACTTAATTATAAAAATTATTATAGCCTAATAATACTAATTCAACTAAATATGCAAATTTATTATATAAATTCAATTTCATTTCGACTATTTAAAAATATAATTGTTATTAAACCATCAAATTATTTTTTGGTACTGAAGATGAACAGACTTTAAAATATTTACAAATAAAATGAAATAGGGTTAATTTTCCATATATTCCATATTTATATATCCAAGTGTATTTTCTAATTAATATAAAATTGTTATTATTGCACATACCACCCGTATTCCGGCCGAGGCACAACAGGATATTTTAATTAATTAAAATTTAATGATAACAAATCTCAAATAGAGAGAGTTGCAATGACACAGTCAAAAGTTCTTTATATACCAAATCCATGATACATAATAAAATAAATACCGATAATTGAAGTGCATCGAGTATTATCAACAAGGTTATATTTAAAGGATCGATAACTTGTCATATATTTATGATTGTTTTGAAGAAAAAAAATCAAGAATGTTTTTAAATTATGGAATAATGATTATGCCTTTCAGCAAAACATGTTTTTAAGGAGCCATGTATAGAATAAATTAGATTCTTGATCATCTTCTTTCTGTTGCTTTAAAGGAGTGTGCTATGACCTCTCAGGTATTTATATTCTCATAATTCAAAAATCTCCTGAGTTTATTTTTTCTCTTATGAGCTGGAGGGGATTTTAGCAAGACGTGAAAAGGCGTGGTATATTACATATAACATCCTTGAGAAGGTCATTTGTTAGCTGTTTCATCTTAAAATGTATAATGTCTTGAGTTTATATATTCTGAGAAGTTAGCACTACAGTTGAGATGATTTTCTAATTCTTAGAATTTACTAGCAATATTAAAACTATAAAAAACGTAGTCTAACTTAACAAATTTCACTGATTAAAATCTCATTTTTACATTTAGAAAAGTTACTTAAAATGTACTTTATTAGATTATTGTAGCCCCAGCTCGGGATTGGCCACTCCGGGTTTATGAAAAAGAAGCTATATTCATTTCTCTCATAAAAAAAGACAAATATTCAGATTAGGTCGTAAATAAACAAAATTTTAATTCCTAAAGCGAAATATTTCGATATTACATAAGAATTTCAAACATTTCCCACAAATGGACTTGAAGCAATAGGGAAGCTTGAATTATTTTGTCCGCTGTATAATAATAATTTTAACGAAATCTTATGAAGAGAAAATTATTTATACAAAATTATTAAGATTGTTAAAATTAATAATGAAGAAAAATGAAACTATAGAGGGAATTATATCGCCGATAATTAATAGAGGTTTCTTACTCTTTTATTTTAGTGAAACAACAATCCCATCCCCTTGAATTCAGAAAATAAGTAAATAAATCATCATTTTTATTAGAATTGAAGGAGGATAGCTACTTTTGGACAACACTTCTTTCCACTATAAGTGAGCCCCTGAGTGCATTTTTAAAAATCTTTATTTAATTGAAAAGGATAAAAAAGTACTAGGTTCTAAATTCTATTTAAGTTTCTTGTTTTCCTTTAAAGAGAAAAGTTCTCTTCGTCCAATTTCAACTTTGAGTACTTCTTGTCAATTGAATAAAGTTTCTGACCCAAACTAGTAGATACTAACTTTAAAGTTATTAGTCCAGCCCGAAAGAGGACCACCACCCGAACGGAATTTATCGTAAATTCTCTAGTTTATTTAACGCTTTGAAACTGAGACTAGCGATTCCCTCTTTACATAAGAGAAGCTTCCATTTTCGTACTGAGAGAAGAGATTTAATTTCTTGGCGCTGATTTCTAATTTGTTTTTATGAAATAAAACAAAAAAATTCACTTCATATTTCAGTGATATCTTAGCGACACCCTTTTTTTATTAAAAAGACAAGAGAATATATATTTTTATAAAATAATTAAAATCAAAAGAAAACACTATAGGCTCTTTACTTGCCAAGGTAAAAAGTGCAAAGCTACCCAGGGACGCTATCTAGGTCAAAAAGTGGAAACGTACACAAACTGCCTAAAAGAAAAAGTACAGATTTTTTGCATTTTTTTGTTATCTGTTCAATTGAAGACATGAACTTGCAAAATCGAATTCTTAATAACCTAACCTTCCGTTGTCATTTTTGTCTTCGATTGTTTCGAATATTTTTATAAGTTTTGGATAAATGGTAAATAAATGTGGACAAATATATATATTTAAGGTATGTAAGTTAAATGGGAGTTGGAAAGGGGTGTGTGTGAGGGAGGAGAAAAAGGGAATGTTAAGAATAAAAAAAAAATATATTTTTATAACGTTAATCCTTAAATAAATAATAATTGAGAAAATTAATAAAAAAAAAAAGAAAAAATGAAAATAAAGCCTAAAACTTACTTATCTTTTTTATTGAAATATAATTTTATTCGAAAGAGATTGTGAGAAAATGGCGACAGGGTAAAAAAGGTGGTCATCTACTAAAGCTATGGCGCTGAGATCGGCCTGCACAATTCAAACCTTCTATTCGATTGGGTCTAATTATGCAGCAAAATCTACATTTTCTGACCCGACCTAAGTTACAAACGAACAGAATGCAAGTTATACTAGCGTGCAAAAAATGAAACCAACAAAATTCAGTGCAAAATGTGTAAATTAGACTGCAAGCGAAACGAAAAACGAGAAATATTTAAACAGTCCGGCGGTAAAAAACGACTTGCTGTAGTATAAATCCCAATTTTTACCGGGGTCGATAATGAAAATCCATTACCCTAGTCGAGGATCTCAGTGCCAAACCCCCCCTGCCTTAGAGTTAATATTTCCACCAGTTCATTTAATGATTTTTTTAAAGTACATTAAAAAAAATGAGCTCATAGTTAAAACAAAACAACTCTCATGTATAATTACTATTTAATATTCATACCAAAAATAAATTACGTCATTTGGCTCGGAAAACTATTTGTCCAGACGCATATTGAATCATCATTACTATTTAATAATGAATAAGAAAAAAAAGGGTTAAAAAAGAGGGCTCCGTAGAGGGTCTTATTGATCCTCGAGCTCTAATTACGCACTTTGAATTATCAATAAGGGTCCTCGAAATCGGCGTTAGGGAACGACCGGTGGATACCTACCAACTCAGTTGAAGAATCAATCCATTCAGCCTTGAAATTAATCCAAAACTAGTTTTTTTTTTCTTACTTTAAAACCAAAACAAAGTCTTCTTCCTTCATCAGAAGAAGGAAAAAGGAAAAAAAAACTTGTTGAGTTTTACATTAATGGAGAATTAAAGGTGAATGTTGTAATTTGTTAATGAACGGTATTCTCTTGTTTTGTAGTTTTATTCATTCAATTTTGAATAAATAATGACCCGTATAAAAAAAAATTAGGACATGAACCTTTGGTTTGCATATATTTACTAAAATATGTTTGGAAAACAAATTTTTATTTACATTTTGAAATTTTTTCTGTTAGTCTGAAAATAAATTTCTCTACTTTGTTAGAGGGAACTAAAAATTTTAATTAATAAAATTTAAGATATTATATATATCGCATATGTAAGCCGCGAAACGGAAATTTGAACCACGGATCCTCCAATTTGTACTCACCGTGCCCTTACCACTAGACACTTGCTTTCCAATGAGTTCATATACCCGAATGTCGTGCTGTGGACTAGTGGTAAGGGCACTCCGAGTACATTTTGGAGGATCCGTGGTTCAACTCCCGGCGGCACACCCTTATTTTTTCGGGTATATGAATTAATAAATATTTAATTATAAAAATTTTACTTTTTCTTACCTATATATATAGAGAGAGAGTATTGGATTCATGTCAAAAATTCAATGTCGAGATTTTGATGGATATACACGTTTTGAGGCCCAAAAAAGTGGTTTTCGCAACATGGTCTGTCTGTCTGTGTGTATGTGTTCAATTTTAAGCATGAAAGAATTGAGCTACCAGATTGAAATTTTATATTTAACTTAATAATTACTGTAGAAAATGGCAGTGTATTGAATAACATCGTCATCTCGTTTATAAATTAATTAGTGCATTTGAAAAATTTTGCTTTCAATTTGATCAAAGTAAATCCTGCTTTGGTTGCTATTTCTTTGAAACTTTTAATATATAAGTTAAACCGGCGTGGATTCGGATCCCAAGCTGCCCGATGAATATTTATTTAAATCATTTGGATACTAAAAGCTATACACGAGACACTTCTCTCAACAGATATCCTCCATTTCTTTTTTTTTTTTTTTTCTAAATAATTTATATCTCCGAAACCCTTTGACGAATTGAGTTGAATGTTTGCACGGAAATCAATTAAATAAAGTGCTAGTTTGAGATAAAAATTCAACTCAATCGGTCATCCGGTTCCCGAGATATAAATTATTTAGTGAAAAAACAAAATGGTGATGCCGGAAAGAGAAAAAAGTATTCAATTTAAAAAAATTAATTTTCTATTATTACCATAGATATTTTTTAAATCCATCTGTGTCTGTAGCAATTACGAGTTACCTGAGATAACGTAAGGCAGTGCCACAAGTTGGTTTGTTCTATCGATCCCGAAATAAGAAAGAAAGAGATTACGTAAAATATTTTTTTTTTTATAATTGTCTTGGTATTACAAATGATTTTAACAAGATATTATTATGGAATTTCTTTTTATTAGAAAAAATTATTTGGCTTGTCTGGGTTGCCTATTTACAGGCGCATTCATTTTCAATGAAAAATATACTTTCTCTACATGGGGAAAATTCCAGTCTATAATATATCCACCGCTAGGGACAATACGAAGCAAAATATTAAATTATATAATACTGGTAGACATGATGATTCATCTTCTTTTAATTAAAGTTTTCAGTTTTGAAAGCAACATGTAACCAGATATAACTCCTAATATATTATATATACAAGTAATAATTTTTGCTTTCATTTTTATATTTAGAAAGAAAAAAAAAAGATGATTCTTTTGTTGTCTGTGAAAAGAACTTTTGATTCGTATGGATGCTGGATCATTACCGAGATGAGCTCGCTAGCTGGTGCTTCATTTAATCTTAAAAAGACCCTAACGTTCCCCCTCCCCATCGTGTCAGGGAAATGACATTTGTCATTGCTCACGCATTTTGCCTTTTTTTCCCTCATTCGCACGAGACTGACAAGAATTTTTTCCTATTGATTTTCAGGAACCCCCCCACTTTTTTTTTTATTATGCTCGTGACATGGGAATAAACTATCTTAAATATTTACTAATTCGCAAAATACAGGGGGATTGGTCATTATATTAATATTTTATATGTGGAAAATAGAACACTCTTTTCTTCATGCTTCACTTGTTTCAGATAATTAATTATCATTTGAAAAGAAAAGTTATTATAAATTAAAATTCTCACCTGGTTCTTTTGTTAAGACATACATTAATATTATATATGAAATATTGAAAGGAAAAGGGCAGAGAAAGTCAAATAAAAACTTAAAAGAAGTTGGTTAAAGTTGACTATAATGTGCTCTTATTTAGGTTTATTCTAAAAATTAATTTAAAACAATTCGAAAACTTTTTAATTTATTTAAAAAGAAAAGATTAGCTTCAGACAATATAAAGCCACTTTGAGAATAAGAATTCATTTTTTTTTAAATTTAACATTAAGAGTGGGGGTTGCTTCCCCTCTCAAGCTAGAAAAATTTAAAATGATGAAGGGAGAGAGAATGTCAGCCAAAAAGGAGCGGAGCCTCTATCGAATAAAAATCTCCATTAAGAGTTAGAGGCTCCTTTTTGGCTGACATCCTCTCTCCCTTCATCATTTTAATCGCTGAACAGCCACTTCTCTTATCAACATCTAGAAAAATTTATTTCATTTCTCTTCAATCATCAGTGTCAGACCTGACACTTTGTGGTTACTCTGAAGGGTAATTTTCATGGGAATAATACTGAGCTGGGTTCCCGTTTTCCTCCTCAGGAGAAGACATCTCAAATAGAGTTGGATAATTTTTTGCCATGAGGTGGATTTGAACTCGAGTTGTTTTTAACTTAGGATTTTAAGCTTAACTGCTTTAACCACTCGACTAATCGCCTCCCCAAATGGCATTAGATGCCAAAATTATCTTACAAATTGAACCTTATTTATTTATAATAATTCAAAAAATAACCTCTAAATTTTATTCTCAAATAAATTAGATTTCAAGGTATTTTTTTGAAATAAATTCATTAGAAGAAATTTTTTTTTTATAAATAAAAAATAATAATCAAATAGGAAGAATAAATGAACAAGCAGCTAGTTATATTTAAATTTATTAACAAACCAGGGCCGACGTTTCGGTCACGTATAGGACCATCTTCAGGGCCAGGTTAATGTCTGAAAATACATATAATCCTCGCCAAGTTATATTGTTCATTCACAATTATACGTAGATTAATCATGATCATGCCTCAAATTTTATTGTTATCATACCATGGACAGAGAGTGAATGCCCAATATAACTTGGTGAGGATTAAATGTATTTTCAGACATTAACCTGGCCCTGAAGATGATCCCATACGTGACCGAAACGTCGGCCCTGGTTTGTTAATAAATTGAAATATAACTAGCTGCTTGTTCATTTATTCCTCCTATTTGATTATCAACACTCAGCTATATACCTCCTTCAAATAAAAAATAATAATTTTGTTAAGCTTAATTAATTATTTTTTTTTAGTGAAAAAATCAAAAGTCCAAAACAATCCTTCTGATTGGCTAGAGCCTTAACTTAGCCTTCTCTTAGCGATAATAAACGAACAACTTCCACTTAATGATTGTCAAAAAATCCTTACTACTTATTGTACAGTTGTATTATACTGTTTAATGCCATACGCATTCTTTGATATTTGTTATTGGAGGCTTGAAAATTGAACCTTATTTATTTTTAATTTTTCTCACAATGAAATATTTTTTCGCTTTTAATAATAATAAATATCATTTGATTTATCTGATCTTATTTTTATTAAATTAACAATAGAATAATATAACACACGAATTCGAGCGTGAAGGTCACCTATACGAGAAATTATTATAATCATTTAATCACATCTTTCAATTTGCACACTATACGTAAATTGAGAATGCTGTTCATTAAATCTTTTTTCTCTCTGACTAATACTAATGGAATTTTGCAATATAATAAGAAAAAAAACTAAAAGGAATATGTAAAATAAAATTAAGGCAATAGAAGAGAGAAATTTACCCTGCCTTTTATCACTGTAATCAAATGTTTTTAAAAATACACATATTTTCCAAATAATCAAGTGCACATTTTTCCGTCACCCGTGACTCAGAGAGCTTTTACGATAAAACTAATCGGAACTTTTTTTAATCACATGTAAAATATAAAATTCTCTAAGATTATGGTAGCGTTTTTATTTTCATATGTTAAAAAAAAAAAATATAATAAAATTACAAACCCTTTGAGTCAATAACCAATATTTCGAAAAAATTTACTATTTTTTTTTTTATCTCAAGCCCTTATTTGAAGCTTAAATTTAAATTTTGATATCGATTATTTAACTTGTTTTAAAGTTAGTTTATATTCAAGTCACGCCCAGCGTCGAAAATTAGCAGCTTAATATTTTATATAATCGTTGAACTTTCTTAAATCGTATTTACGAGTATCTACATTAGGGGTATGACTTTTCGACTTTTTTTTAAAAAAAGATTTCCTGTATCACGACTCAATGAACTTTTGCCTATTAATGACTAAAATGACGTTTATTCCATTAAAATAAAAAAAAAAGGTCACGCACAAACCACTTTGAAATTTTAGGTTGAATAGTCGCAGTCTTGTATAAGCTGGTATATAAGGGAGGTGTTAAAAGCGGGTAGTTGAGTTTTAATTAGCTTAATTTGTTTAATTTGGTGTCAATTATAACTTTCAGAACGCTCTAGAAAATCCCGGGGGGAGGGGGGGTAAGGTACTCTCTGTGAAGGGGTAAGCCAAAATCATAGTTAAATATTTTATTTTTCTAATAAAGATTTAAAGATAAATTATATAAATTCTATTTATAAAAGCAAATTTTAGTATTTTTTAAATTATTTTAAATAAAAGATCGGCTGCAGCAAATGTTCGAAGAGAAAGGTACCCCAAAACCAAGCCAGCTCCATGTGCTGGATCGCCTTCTACGTGTTATCATGGGCGATGAGCTCCATTGGTTGACTAAATCACCAAACATCCACTACTTCTTTGTGCAGGATTTTATTAGTAATTATAATAAATAGAAAGGAGCCTTCAGCAACGTTAAAATTAAAATTAAGGAAGCAGGCGGCTGAAGAGACGACATGAAGTTTCTTTACCACCTCACTCGTGTCTTCCATCACTTCGCTAAGAGTAATGAAATATTTTTCGTGAAATTTCAACAAATTTCAAATATCAGCAATGCACGCTGGACCTCTTGAGCCATTCTAGCTCTTCTTGAGTTTATTATGATGCCTGAAATCCGCAAAAGGTTGCGCAAAATTTGTCCATTCATTTCTTACTAAGGGGCTGATCATTAAATCAACAGTCAATGCTTTCGCGTTTAAGATTTTGATGAACTATCTGCAGCTCAGAATTAGCAGGGTTAAATTTCTTGAAAACCTACTGGAAAATAGATGAATTTCCAATCAACATTGCCCTAAACAACCAATGCTGTGAGCGTGCGGTGCAATCAAAGATATGGAAGAAGTCTACTAAGACTCCTCCCTCAATAAGGACAACCCCCACTGAGATTCATCTTCAACAATGACCTTATTTAGATTATTTGACTTCCTTGTGTCTTTAATGACCCTATATAAGTGAGTCTAAAGCTTGTGTTCAATTTTGTATCTATTTAGATGACTTCAAAAAATTGGCAAAAAATCTGATATATAAAATTTTCAAATCATTTTGTGCGTGACGTTTTTTTATCAAATCATCTTGAAAGTATGATTTTATTCAATATTTAGTAAAAGTTCATCAAGTTATGATACAGGGATACGAGGTTGTAAAAAAGTCATACCCCTAATCTACATATAATAAAGATATAGTATGATCATAATCTCTTAAATATTCATATAAAATAAATAATAATATAGGTCTATAGTCTACTATTTAAAAGTTGTTTATATTAAAATGTCTTCAAAATTTAATAATTTTCTAAAATTTCCCATATAACAGATCAAAGAACAAAACCGGTTGTTTTATATTTAAAAACTAATTTATTATTTTTAACACAATTTACAACTCTTTTAAAATAGACTGTGTAGCAATTTGTTTTCATTTCATAATTAACCTTAAAAATATGTCATCTTATTTTTAATGATCTTAATTTCGAAGGATTTTTCAAACCTAGATTAATCTAAAATTGATAATATATTAGAGAGAAAAATAGAAAAAAAAAACTTTTTTACATTAAAGTTTACTTATGCATTAACGCAATTATGTCATGTATTAATTTAACTACTTCTATTCATTTATGGAGAGGTTGCATTTGCTTGCAAATTAATGTCAACATGAATAAAGCGTAAGAATAAGTAGAATTCAATAGGGGAAGCGAAAAAGGAAAAGGAAGAATGGAAAATATTGTAGTTTGCATACTAATGGAAAAATCAAGTGCAAGCAATTCTCTTAAAATTGTCTAGAAAAGGAATAAAGTATGGAAAATTATCTATATATATTTTAAAAGCATAAATTTAATATCAATAGATGAAAGAAGCAGGCAGCCAGGTAATTAGTCACCACGAAATTAAACTCTGTACAGGAATCAGTTATATGTCCTAAGATGCCGAAAAGGATGAAAAATAAAGCTATGAATTCAACATTCACCAATATGCGAAAAAAATATTTTGTACAGTGATTGACAAAATTAAAGCTCGCTCATTCCTTTACTAATTGTATTTAAAAAAGTAATTATTTCATTTTTTTTTTTATAAAAAGAGTTGAAAAACTTTAAGTAAAATTTTCTAAAATTTGCATTAAAAAACCATTGAATAAATCATTAACTATTAAATACTATTAAATTATAAACTTTTAAAATTTGTGTGGACTTTAATTTTGACTCTCACTGTACATCATTATTTTGCTCCCCCTCTCCCCTATCCTCTTTAGTTACATTTTGTTGTTATTAGGTCTGGACTTGCTTCTAGTTCTAAAAAAAAAATTCTAATATAATCTTTGATTTAAGGAGCGCTTCTCGGGGTGCTAATTTTGGGAGTTTCCAGCGGCCACAATTTTGAAGCTATCGACCTCAAATTTTTTTTTAAATTAAAACTATTTAAAATATCTAACACTTATAGAAGCCCTTTTTTTGATTTTCGAAAAAATATATTTTTTTTTTAGATTAATCGCATTAAATAAAAGATATTTTTTAAAAATTCGCTCTATATCTTATAGATAATTAAATTAGTAATCATTGTGTTAAAAAATAATTAATTTTTTGCCCTTAATTAATTAGCTGGGATCTTTCAAATGAAATGGAATAAATCCCTTGATTTCCTATGGGAAAAACTAGCGCCATCTCTTGCCGCCTTGAGTAACTCGGTACTGAATCGTCTTCTAACGTTTTCTCGAGACTCGCACCTTACACTTTTTTATAGTAGTCTCTAGTTGAAATATAATATTATAATAAATATTATTTTAAATGATACACTAGGTGATATGTTTTAAAAAAATAATTTTTTATTTTCTTCAATCTCTCAACAGATAAACTCAAATAACAGAGTGACATAGAATACGTGTTTTGACACTACTGTCACCTTCAGAAGAATCACAATTCCCTATAAAATGTATTCATCAATAAAAACTTAAAACATATTATTACTTGGTGTATCAATTGAAATATTATTTAGTTTAACTTCACGATATTTTTTTTTAATATCAATTACCTGTGCGGACTTTATATTTAATTAAAAAAATTAATACCTACTCTCGTTTTATTTTATTAGAAAAACATTTAATTTAAATTCGCAATATACTTAAAACAATTTTGTTTCATATATATTTGGCTATAAATGCGGACATCTCTGTTTTATAATCCTTCTCCAAGTAATTACTTACCCCGAAATTCAACCCCAAGGTGTTATGAAGCGAATTAATAGCCAGGAGGGTCTCCCTGTAATTAATATATTCCCTAAAGATTGATTAAAAGACACCCTTCCTTACTTAGCCAGTTCAAATTATTTAAAGACATACCATCATCACTACTTTCTAAAAAAAAATAATAAATTTAATTGATGATAAAATATGACAGTTAAATTTTAATTTGCTTAATTTTGCACTAGATAAACATTAATGTCTAGACTACACCGAAATATGATACAATTATTACTCAACAATAAATTGCCTTAACAAAATAGAATGAACATTTCCATAATAATACCCATGATATTTATCTCATTTTAGAGTAACATAGAATAAAATAAATTTTGTTTTGTTTTGTTTTACTGGCTAAATTATACCATACTATTGCATTATCATTATTTGATATAGTTTAAAGCAGAATTGTAAATTAAATCGAATCGTTTTTTAATATTTCATCTTGTGATGATTTATGGTACTAACAGAGAATTCAAGGGAAGCAGGTAGAGGTCAAGGTGAAATACTAAATATGAGTTGCAATAAAAAAAAGTGCGAGCTTAAAAAAAATTGTCCTTGTAAGAATGTGAGATCTAAATTTAATATACTGTACTCGTACAATAAATAAATTTAGATTTTTAAATAAATGAGATGCTCTAATTTTTTTGTCTGATTGGCTCTTGGGGGCTCATTGCATTAAATAAATAAATTCGTTAGTAACTAGGCTATTTAGAAATTTCGAGGAATATATAAAATTAAATATTTATCTAAATCAATTAGAAAATTTCTTTTAGTGAATTATGTTTAGTAAGTCACTGTCAAAAATTATATAAAATTCATGAAAATTTCGAGATCAAAATGAATCTGCATTGATGTCAGACCCAATGGCTTCTCATTTAAATTTTTTAGGCGGAGATCCTGGGTTCGATTCCCGGGGGCCATGGGATGTTTGGCCTCATCAATAAAAAACACTCACATGTCTTGTTAAATATATCTATGACTCAGTTAAAGTCCGAATCGAGGTATTTTGAATACTATTATCTTATTCAAATATATAGATCTCGAAAAATATTTAGATTTAAATTTTTGTTTAGGGGAGAGGGGATTTTTAATTTTCAAAAAAAAAATTAACCCTTTTCGGCTACAGAAGTCATTTAGGGTTTGAATTTTATTTATATAATAGGGCCTACTGTATTTTGAATACAACTTATCCATGGATACAGGAGGACGTTCCACATGCTGATTGCTCGTGGTCACCTCTCCGAACTTTTGCCAGGCTTTTGGCATCATTTTAAAAATAAATTCTCGTAACAATCTAGGGAGTTTATTTATCATCAATTTTATGCAAATTTTAAAGAATTTTTTTTTAACACTCACACTTTTTCTCATTCACACTCACAATCACACACACATTCACACAGTCTTTTCGGCAACTCGGGCCATATAAGACTTTTTACGATATCCGTTATTAATTAATTTATCGATTAGGGGTCCAGGCATTCTTATTTGGTGTGCAAATGGCTTAAATAAAATCATCGGACTGCCTGGGGCCCGAACCCGCGACTTTTGGTATATGAGGTTAGCACGCAAACCTCTACGCCAAACCCCGAGGGCTTTAAAGAAATTAAAAGCTCTAAATCTGAAAGACAAGAGTGAGTTCGGATCTCAGCCAGATGAAATTTTATTTAAATCATTTGGATACCAATTGGTATAAATAAAATTTCATCAGATCAAATGGTATAAATAAATATACCTGGACGCCAATATATACCATAATTAATACCTATTTAATTATCGTTTTAAGTTTAAATAGCATGCCTAAAATACTTTTAAAAAAAAGTTTCAGGGTAGAGAGTGGTAAAAGGGAGCCCCCCCCCCCCCTTAAACGACGCACCAGTGATTAGAAATTACTTTAAAATATTTTGAATATAAAATAATATTTAATGAGATACAAAATTCTAAATTCAAAATGGCACTTACAGTATTCTAAACATAGTCTTTGAAACTTGTGTCCAGTCCAGCTAATATTAAAATTCAGGTTTATTTTTACATTAAAATAATTAGCAGGTAAGATTTTGTTTCTAAAAAGTTAGGAACCCTTGTGTTCTAGCCCTACCTCTATATATCTTTAAACTTTTTCAACAACAACAACAAAACTTGTTTATAATTAACAAAAACTTGAATGAATAATTTAAAAAAAAAAATCAATATCCCCGATTATTCATTTTGATAAGCATTTTTTTCTACTCTAAAAATACAGTAGTAGGTTTCAAAATTTCTTTTTTATTTTGATATTAAACATAAATAAATAAAATGACAAACTTTTATCCTCCATCATCTTCAAATAGTAAGATGAAATTCTATCTGTTTATAAAAACAAAAGATTCCATTTGGCAACTTGAAAGTTTTTTGATATCCAAAAGAAAAAAAGATTGAAAAACAACCCTCTAACTTTATTGTATCATAATTTATTATTTTTCTCTCAGTCGGTCATAAATGGATTTGAGGGATGATTCTTTAAAAACTCACCTTCAAGTGGATTTCAATAAAAAGATTTTCTCCCTTATATGTTAATAGCAATCTCAATAGGGAAATGAATTTAAGAGAACTTTTTTTCTTTATTTAATATTTGTTTTTTATAGACTTGAATACAAATATCCCTCCCCTCTGCTTTTTTGACCCGAAGTGAACTTCTTATAATTTAAAGGACACTGATTCTGATTCATTTCTAGTAAGTAGAGGACCTACTGATTTATTTTATAATTCGTTTTTTTTATCGTATTTTATCATACATTATTTTTATATTAGGCCTATATATAAATTACTTTATTTTGTATTTTAATTAAACTGTCTGTTGCATCTTTGTTCAAAATGATCGTTCAGATGGAGAAGGAGGAGTTCCCGAGTTTGTTTACTCGCTTGCTTCCCAGTCTATTTGTCTTCTACATAGGCTTGAGATCGCTACATACAGTATTTACATAATAAATTGATTTGTAATTTCATTTTTTTTTTAATTCGTTTAATTTCAATTGAAATAAATTTTTTGTCGCCTGGGACAGGCTGCGAACCCGTGACCCTTGGTACTAATGGCCAGCACGCTAAAATTTTATTTGTTGTTTATTAATGACACATGATTAATTAATATATAGGTTCTTTTTGAATGAAAATCAATTTTTCACCGAAACCTCGGATTAACCGGCTACGGTCTCTGTCCCGACCAGGACGATTAAGAGGGGTTCTACTGTATATTATGAAGAGATTGGAGTCAGCTAATTAAAATATAAACAAATAGATTTTTCGAGTACCAGATGTACTCTTTATCCGTAAATTTAATTAGCACTGAGGAAGAGCACGACTGAAGTTCGAAAGGTTGACAGCTAAATCTACTTGTTTATATTTATTATCCTTTGCGGACCTAATTTCCTCATTTAATTTAATTTATTTCATATTACTCACTTCAAATTCAGTTTCTTTTTTAGTGTAGTTCTGTGTAAGATTATTATTTTCTTTATTTTAACTACTTGTAAGCATAGGAAAGAGGAGAAATGGTTGCCATGGTAACAAAATATAAATATTCTCCAAGCTTTATAAATTGTACATCTTGAATTCAAATGTTCCATACTGTCGTAAACTAAATATATGCCGACACAAAAAATCTGGTGTGACAATCACAGAACACAACTTTCGAGAAAGTTGTGTACTGTGCGACCAGTCACACCAGATTTTTTATTTTATATTTCGCTAATAACACATATAATTATTATTCTTAGGTAAATTTTTTTGTCTATATAATTTAAATATATTTATTTTACCTTACAAGAAAAACAAATCTCTTAATTTATTTAAAAACCTTTTCTGACATTAATCACTAATTATTATTTTTTTTTTCTTTACAGGTAAGTGCCGTCTGTTCCCGAAGTCCTTCTCTTCCATCGATTTGTTACTTCTTAAAAGGTAGCTAATCTTTTAAAATCCCTATCTATATTTAACCCAACTCCCTCAAAAGTTTATGCTAGATGATTTTTTTTTCACTAAATAGAAAGTCTCTTGTCAAATCAAAAGAAAGAAAATAAAACCTTATTTAATGCCCTGGAGAAGAGACGTTCCCTCTCATTGATGCACATTTTGAAAGGATATTTACTGGATCTTTAAATTATATTATAAAATAGCTACTCTGGGGTTCCAATATACAACTACATATCCATTTGACATTCGTCTCCTTACATTGATTTAAATGGATGGGTTTATACAGTTGCTGAAATTCTTTACCAGGCTAATAATATTATGACAGTGATGCAGTGATCTTTTTCCGGTATGTGAGATCATATAGACCACCGTCTCAAAATTATTTATAATTTGTATATTTGTGTGTGTGGCGCAAATGGCCAACGTCGTCGAGGCGCCCTTAAGGCCACCCCTAATAATAATCGAATTTTTGTTAGTTCACCAATAAAATTTGGTAAAATTTCATTCCTTGAAAATCAAAACTTTGTCTCTGGTTCTAGTGCAGTCGCTAAAGTCTCACCTCTTAGTGCTAGGGATCAGAGAGTGATGAAAATCTTTGTAAATAATTATATTAATTTAAAAAAATGGCCCCAGATGACGAAAAAAGAAAAAAAATTAAAAATTTACTACATAAGATATTCAATTCTTTAGGCTGTTTAGAATTTTTATTTTGTCTTTTTGGCTATATTATTGATTTAGAAGAAATTGCTTTTTGAGCTCAACAGCCTTATTCCTCTAGGCCACCAATCAAGAGGTTTAGCATTGCCTATTTAGTATCTTTTAGAGTTTAGGCTTTCACAGTTGTTATGATTAATAAAATAATTTTATTTTCTGTTTTTAACTTTAGTTTATTTATAAAAATTACAACATTTCGGCCACCCATTTTTTTCCCTTCTTCAGGTACAATTCAGCTAAGATTACAAAGATTGTTACATCTGTGACAATCTCATTTGTTTTCTCTACTAATTTAAATGAGATTGTCACAGATGTAACAATGTTTTCTCTACTAATTTAAATGATATTGTCACAGATGTAACAATGAGATTGTCACAGATATAACAACCTTTGTAATCTTAGCTGAATTGTACCTGAAGAAGGCCACAGAATGAGTGGCCGAAATGTTGTAATTGTTACAAATAAACCACAGTTAAACCTAAAATCAAATTCTTTTATTATCCTTTTTTTGTCTAATTGGCTAGATCTAAGTTCTTATAGACTTTAGGCGATACTAAATATTTAAAATACGAAATATATTTGGGACCAGCATATTTATTTATATCATTTGGTAAATATCTTGTTCTTTCTTTTTGTCAGACAAGCCGGCTGTTAAATTTTTTAACATAAAAAAAGAACGCGAAACTATACAGTACAACATTTTTATAATTAAAAATAACTGATTCATTCGTTTGGATGGCATATGGAAAAAATGTTTGGGAAATTATAAAAGCAAATTCGTTATTTTGCTTTTTATAAAGTAAGACAAGTAGCAATAAGATAGTCGATGTTGGGTGCGGTCCTCAGGCACTGGTGAATGAGCTCTTAGTTTGTTGGCCCCTTAATGGAGCCCACAGGTTGCGGCTGGCTTCTTCTTGGTCGGATGCCGACCCCATTTCTCTCTGAACACGTGCAATTTGACCTGATGATGGTCCTGGAGGCAGCTGGCTGGCGAAAGCACTCGCCCCCAGGGACCTTCTTTCCATTCCCGATATTTCCCAATCCCGATTTAATGGACATCCAGGGAGGGAGGCAACCAATCAAATGCTTTTGTTAATTTCTCAGTCCCATTAATCACACACACTCTCTCTCTTTAAATGAATACCTCAAGGGAAAACGGACATGCTTGCTTATTTTCAAAATTCATGAATAATAAAATAAAGTCGATATTATCGAATATAAATTTAAACTTTCTAACTCTAAGCTTTAACCATTTTAACGATAATTTACTTTTAGGAAAATGTTTCAATTTTTTCTTTCTACTTATGAAAATATAGTAATTTGATAAAATGTTTCTAGTCCAGAAAATAAAAAAAAAAAAAAAAAAATCCGGAAGAGTTAAAAACTTGGCACATTTGTTCCTATTCTCATTCTTCTCAGTCGTTAGTGTCAGCCTTGACACGTTGTGATTACTCTGAAGAGTAACTCTCATGGGAATGATACTGAGGTGGGTTCCCGTTTCCTTCCTCAGGAGAAGGCATCTCAAATAGAGTTGAATAATTTATTGCCATGAGGTGGATTTGAACTCGAGTTGTATTCAACCCAGGATTATAAGCTTAACTGCTTTATCCCCTCGGCTAATCGCCTCCTGTTCCTATTACTAAACTACTAAATCAGCCAAAAAGTACTAGTACTTTACTGATGTACTTTTTTTCCGATTTTCTCAAAATTCGCTCCCCCGAAATTGATTAAAATTCATAAATCAATTATTTTTTACATGCTCTTAAAAATGTATGTTCTCATTTTACCCTTGAAGGGTTTTGAAAGAGATAGGAAATAATGTAACTTCACGGGGTGCCGGTAGATGGCTAGAGATGGCCAGAGGCCGGTTAGGTTTGAGGTGTGTGTCTTCGTGCACGAAAGCACTCCGGGTAAATAAACAGGGATCCCGATAGGAATGTCATATAATAATAATAATAATATATTACATATATAGATAAGAGAAAGTAAATGCTTTACATTACGTAATCCAATACAATATTGATAGACATTTCTATTATTTAGGTCTATTATTTAATTATTAATTTCAAAATTATTCTTTCTGAAACCGATCTTAAGATTAATTAAAAAAATTAGCTCAGAGCAAAAATAAGCCGATAGAGAGATTCTTGAGATTGAATTACATGCTTATAAATTTGTTGCTTAGCTTTCTCTACCTGTCTGCCAAATAGGCAGGCGTAGGTGGGTGGCCACTAGAGCCACTCTCTAACCTACGTAACAACTTGCGATTTTTTTTAAGATTGTATATCTTTAAAACTAACTGTCCAGTTAAAGAAAAAAAAAACATAAATGAATTCATCTAACCTTTCAAGATGAAAACTTCAAGTATTGAATCAGATGTTATTGTTAGTTGCGAAACATTAGATGAACTTCGATTTAATATTTCCACTCTCTCCCGTTAATTTTTTTACTTTCTATACTAGTTTTAATCTATTTTTATTTAAACAGGCAAAGCAAAAGTGATTTATCAAATTTTAATAATTACTGGGAATGATGATCCTGGGGAATTATATTATTTGTAATAAATGAAGCTCCGCCTAGCAACGAAGGAGTGCAACAGTCCCCACATTCGGTTAAGTTGTGCCCAGCTCGGTTGGTGCTCGGGCAATCAGAATGTGGAACGTCCTTCGGTATTTAGAAAATATCTGAATAAATTCAGAACCCCTAAATAGCCTCGGTAGCGATAAAGGGTTAAAAAAAGCTCCAACTTCAGCAATTATTTTAACTTAATATTTAAAAGGTTGGCTGCCACATAGCTACCAGATAATTTTAAAAATTTTAAAAAATCTATATTCATGAATGGATTTCAAAA